>JAQPZY010001568.1:832500-917500 GCA_029931535.1 Margaritifera margaritifera | reverse complement strand
ATAATTTTAGTGCGCAGAATTCAAAAATGAACCCATCTTTATGATATCTTTTGAAATAAATGTACAGGAAGCATTCAAATACATGTACCGTCCTCCATTTATAATATTGGTCTTTGGTCACTTTTTGCTAATTCTTGACCTCATGTTATTTCAAGCTGAATTTTGCATACTTCCTACATATGGTTATATAGAAATGTTTTGTGAACATTGAACATTAAGAATAAATTGACTTTTTCTATATTCCAGGTACTTCTGAAGCCTTGCTGTGCTTTTTTCCAAGCACGCCCCCCCCACCCCCCATCAACATTTTTGCATGAAATACCATATTCTTGAGTCATACACGAGTTGAAATTAAATGTTACTCTTACGATGGAATGTTCTCTGCATAATTTGAGTGAGCAGAATTCAAAAATAAACCCATCGTAATGATATCTTTTGAAACAAATTCACAGGAAGCATTCAAACATATGTACCGTCCACCATTTCTAATATTGATCTTTGGGCACTTTTTGCAAATTCTTGACCTCATGTTATTTCATACCGAAATTTGCATATTTATTACATATGGTTATACAGAAATGTTTTGTGAACATTCATATTTAAGAATAAATTGACTTTTTCTATGTTCCATGTACTTCTGAAGCTTTTCTGTGCCTTTTTATCAAGCACCCCCTAACATTTTTGCATGAAATACCATATTCTTGAGTCATACACAATTTGAAGTAATATGTTACTCTTAAAACCAATAGGGCATATTCATTACAGTCTTCTTGTACATATATACATTGATCTAAAATCATAATTTAGTAAATTGCCATTTTAAAATATAGTTATGATAAAATATTTTTAGCCAATTTACATATCTTTAAAATAAAATCAATGACCCCCCCCCCCCCTCAAAAAAAAAAAAATCTGACAATTATTTTTTTAGCAATATTACACAGTTCATGAAGGAGAGGCAAACGTTAAAATTTGGAATCGGAGAAAGCAGGAACTGGCACTTAGTTGGTTCTCAAGAAATATTTGGCATTATATTCTTAAATAGAGAAACGCAATAGATCAATTTTCTGCTCTTCATTGTGACAATATTCATATTGATATTCAAAAAAATTACATGCATTAGTTTTCGTTTTTTTTCAAATTCTGTAAAATGGTTTAAATTTCACCACGTATTCGCCTATAATAAATATGAAAATTACTATGAATACCAGTGTCTCTAGATAAGAATCTTACCTAGAGCAGATGGCCTGAGAGTGATAATATCTCAGTAATTCTCAGTCACATATGTTGAGTCTAACCTCAACAATACATTACACAACAAAAGTTGTACTAAAAATATTTAATACATTTAGAATAATGACTGACATTATGTTTGTATGATCTAATTCCATGGTTTTCGTCTGTTTTTGAACCAAATTTATGTCGTACTGTTGTCATTGCTTACGTTTTTTACGTAATAAAATGCCGGGAGGAGTTACGGTTCTTGCTGTCAATGGTGGCCTTTAAAAAGACATAATTCTGTTTTTCTACGCAAATATTCGCAAACATTTTACCATTATTCTCGTGAAAATAACTCCAAAGTATTTAAAAAGCACCTTAGTTGAGCGTATATGTTCGTTTTATAACTTTTTCTGCGTTTGAAACATTCTGTTGTTCTTTATTTTCGCTGAATATGTTGTAGAAAATCCCTGATGTCATATACGCCGAATATAGACAGTTGACCTTTCAACCATGAATACATTCGGATGTAATAATGTCGACATTTTATACATGAAAGCGGAGAAAGTATCAGGTGTAATGAGGTTGCCTTTTTGATAAAATGTTAATCTTGATCGCCAGCGCCCTGTAGCGCAGGCGTCTGTTGCTACATACAGGGGACCCAGAACCGAAACATAGGAGATTTATAGAAAGTGACATTGACAGTCAATAAGAAGAGCAAAATATGGATAGTCACGACATGAATGAGCTGTAATTAAGGTCAAATGTGTTTAATTACTTCTTGTTCCTTCATTATTTTTAAGTTTCTGGCTTGAATCGACTTGCCTTGTAGCTCGATGCAAATGGCCGTGCGTCACTGTTTATGACATGGAACGCTGAAGTTCGATGTTTGCATTTACATTATTAAAACACTTTGACTGTTAAATGTCAGCTCTGTGTGTTAATTTCATTTATTAAACACAAAACCTACATTAATTAATATGGATAAAGTTTAAACGAAATTACGAGTCATTAAAGAACTTCTTTTTTGGGCGTACATATACGAGAGAGGGTTGTTAAGAATTCATTCCTTTCAAATTGCAAAATATGTGACCGTCAGTTTTAGCTCCCTTTTAAAATGTAAAATACACTTAAATTGTATGTAGTATAAATAAAATATATGTATAGTATGTACGCTGTATCTTTGATATAGCACTAGTGGTATATCAAACATACAGCGTACATACTATATATATATGTGTGCGTGTGTATGTGTGTGTGATTTCCTAGATAAGTGACGTAGACCAGTTGCGAGGTTGCGAGACCAAGGATGGTAATTCCATCGCGCAATAAAGATATCCACCAAGAAGTTTGACATGACTGCAGGGAAAATTAGTTTTCCCCCGAAGTCATTACACCAGCTGGTACCCTAACTAGCACGGGTCTAGTGTAGACTCATTTCAATCATCCACTCCTACTACAAATAGGTTTTTCCCATTCCCGTTGCTTACAGAAGAAGCTCATCGGGAAGTCTGACATTTTTACTGCTGGAGAAACGAGAGTTTTCCCCAGCAGTGACCAATACAACGTGGTATACCAAACACCTTGCAGAGCCTGGGTATGGGGTAGAAATGTTGCTGTAAATATTTTGACATTGACTGTCGAGAAGACAAGACTTTTCGACCAGCAGTAATTTATACCGCCAGGTATCCCAAGGAACACTAAAAGCCCAGATATAGTGTAGACCCTTCTATATCCCCCCCCAGCCCCCCCCCCCAAAAAAAAAATACAAACAAAAAACCGCTCAGAGGTTTCCACAATCTACTCCTCTCTACTGAAAGAAGATCGTTACCGGCAAGTTTGACATTGAATGCCGGAGGACATTGAAAGTACGAAATTGACACACAAACCATCGCGGATGACCAAACCTTAATTCATTATTCGCTAAGCATGATACCGTTATAAATAGCAATGATAGGTTCTAGCAGTGACTCTGGTGTAGCCATACAATAATATACTTGTTCCATAATGGACCATAATTTTAATTACAATACTACTGTTCAGTCTCAAACATTATATGATTCACGTATATTCTCTCGCTATACCTGTATTTCCTTCGCGATGTTAAAAACTGTTTCGTCGCACATCCTTCCAACCAGTGATTGTCACTGCTAAACTGCTAGAGGAGTGGAGCAATATACTGCTCGTTACTGCTCACTGCTAACGTTACGTACATGTTCTAACCAAGTATGTCCCTCCTTGTGAACATTTGTTTAAGACGCATCGTAACAAATAGCGTTGTACAAACTTGCTTCTTTATTATTATTTGTTTTGTTTGGTATCATTTTTGTAAATATCCACAGCCAAACACGATGTACATTCTGTAAAGTAATTACGATTTTCTGTATTGTTCTTAAATCGTTTGTGTAATCGTCCTATGTAGCTCTGTGCCCTTGAAAAAAGAATCGATCGATTCCGATCGGGCTGCTTTCACACGAGTTTTTCACAGTTGTTTGTCATCTTGGCTTAGAATATATATATATATATATATATATATATATATATATATATATATATATATATATATATATATATATATATATATATATATATATATATATGTGTGTGTGTGTGTGTGTGTGTGTGTGTGTGTGTGTGTGTGTGTGAATGTGTGTACTGTTTTAGTCTGTTGTTAAAAGTGCTTATGTAACTCTCCAATTCAGTAAATACAACCGTCATGCCTATGCAACAAAGTAAAAAATATTCATGAAGACGTCCAAATACCTAAAAGATTTCTAGGGTGCTCTGGCATATAACAGATGGAACTACTTCAAAAACAACAACAATAGCAACAACATTGTGATGTCCTGTGATCATTAAATTTCAGCAGTTATCTTAGTCATCTGATTATAAAAAGCCTTCAAAATCAGGATTTAAATAGTTATAACATGTTTGAACCGGATTTTCCTTTTCCACTAGCGACCGCGTAAAGGGTTGTTTTCACCGAGTAAGATGATGGATATCAGGTTGCCAGGCAGAAATGACACGGAATCTCTGATTCGCCATGTATCTTCCGAAGTGCGTGGTGATAATTATGACGAAAACAAAATAATGCTTGTGCTTGTATCATGACAATTATGACGAAAACAAAATAATGCTTGTGCATGTGTCATGAAAATTATGACGAAAACAAAATAATACTTGTGCTTGTATCATGACAATTATGACGAAAACAAAATAATGCTTGTGCTTGTATCATGACAATTATGACGAAAGCAAAATAATACTTGTGCTTGTATCATGACAATTATGACGAAAACAAAATAATACTTGTGCTTGTATCTTGACATTTATGACGAAAACAAAATAATGCTTGTGCTTGTATCATGACAATTATGACGAAAGCAAAATAATACTTGTGCTTGTATCATGACAATTATGACGAAAACAAAATAATACTTGTGCTTGTATCATGACAATTATGACGAAAACAAAATAATACTTGTGCTTGTATCATGACAATTATACGAAAGCAAAATAATACTTGTGCTTGTATCATGACAATTATGACGAAAACAAAATAATACTTGTGCTTGTATCATGACAATTATACGAAAGCAAAATAATACTTGTGCTTGTATCATGACAATTATGACGAAAACAAAATAATACTTGTGCTTGTATCATGACAATTATGACGAAAACAAAATAATACTTGTGCTTGTATCATGACAATTATGACGAAAACAAAATAATACTTGTGCTTGTATCATGACAATTATGACGAAAACAAAATAATGCTTGTGCTTGTATCATGACAATTATACGAAAGCAAAATAATACTTGTGCTTGTATCATGACAACTATGACGAAAACAAAATAATACTTGTGCTTGTATCATGACAATTATGACGAAAACAAAATAATGCTTGTGCTTGTATCATGACAATTATACGAAAGCAAAATAATACTTGTGCTTGTATCATGACAATTATGACGAAAGCAAAATAATACTTGTGCTTGTATCATGACAATTATACGAAAGCAAAATAATACTTGTGCTTGTATCATGACAATTATGACGAAAGCAAAATAATGCTTGTGCTTGTATCATGACAATTATGACGAAAGCAAAATAATACTTGTGCTTGTATCTTGACAATTATGACGAAAACAAAATAATGTTTGTGCTTGTATCATGACAATTATGACGAAAGCAAATAATGCTTGTGCTTGTATCATCTTTTGAGAGACGGATTTTTTATTTGAGTATCCTTTGCCGTAACACATAGCTTTAGAGAGAACATGAGTCAACCGATTAGGAGTTTGGTTGTTCATATTCGAGACCTGAGTTTAACTACATAACATCTAAGTAAGAACAATACATATTCAGTAGGTTAAACGTTATCATCCATTAACGTTGTTCAATGCCTTCAGATAATCCTTTTATGAACATTATCTAGTGTAGGGCCTGATTCCCAGTCACAAATATCACCTGATATCAACTAGATAGATAATTGAGGTGGAAGAACACCTGTCGCGAAGATATCTTAAACATGAAAGGTATTAAATAAGAAACAAACATTAAAAGATGATAGACCTACGTTGGTGTAATTTTTTCCTGATTTTGCTATGGTTCGCAAACATCACTGAGACAGGTAAGTGGAAAACAGTAAATAATCAGAGTACAAACAAATCTGTCTTAAGTGGCCACCTCTATACAGTGAGAATCTTGTTCTCTGAAACAGCTACTTACTAAACAGGAGTTCATTACTACAGTAATTTGGTTTACAGGACTTTGGAAAATAGGCTATTTAAGACAGGTGATTGCTTAATACAGGTCACATTTGAAGATGATCAAAGATGTCACTGGCTACAGATCGCCGTTTGAAACAAGTTCACTATCACAAAAGCATAGTAGGAATGATGAAGTTAAGCTCATACGAACGGGAGATGTATTTTCATGATTAAAAAAAAAACATTTGTGTTGATTTCAACAAATTTTGAGAGCAAAGGAGTAGGACGGCGACAATTCTTTGTTATCACTCAAACCAAACACTCGCACCGGTAGTGTTGCTTATTAATTTATTTCCTATTATTATTATTATTATTATTATTATTATTATTATTATTATATATATATATATATATATATATATATATATATATATATATATATATAAATTCAATTATTTTCTGTATTAGCCATATTGTTTCAGAAACGATTATTTTTATTTTTTGCCTATATTCTTTGCCCGTGTAACTTCTACGCTATAACAAATATCATGAAACCTCTGTATCATCCCCACGCTTTTATGTTAATCGTTGGCATATTGTAAACCCACTCGCCTATCGGTTACCAAATTTCCTCCTAGACATCTGCATCGAAATTTAGGAAAAGCTATTGTTATCTTATCCATATGGGAACTATGTGCATGAGGTTATTATTCTTGGCTCCGACACCCGGGATCCCTGGGAGGGTCAAAGTCAAATATACGCCAATTTCAATAACAGTGACGTTTTCATCTTAAAGTATTCTTGGACCAAGCTTTATACATGAAGTCACAGATGGAAGATACGTCATATCTATAACAGAATGTTTTCGTTATGACTCAAATTGGGATGGGGGTGAGGCTGGGATGGGTGGGTGGGCGGAAGAGAGAATTGATGTCGGCTATATCAATGCAATATAAAACGCTGTTATTAACGATGAGCCACCAAAGTTGCCCAGTTATTATTATTATTATTATTATTATTATTATTATTATTATTATTATTATTATTATTATTATTATAGAGTGGATCCATATATATCTATTTAATGCCTCTTTGGTAATATGCAAACTTAACTACGTATATCCAGATAGCACGATTAAAATGTCGTCTGTTGTTTCCCCTTGTTCTATTGAGGGTTTATCCATCCGTCAGGTGTCAACTTTTATTTACCGATTTAGTCGCAGTTAAATCTCCTGTTTGAGTTAGTAGATTACTGTTTGACATCCATTGAAGTTCACCTTCAGGGCATGATGATCCAAAACGTAATTGATACACCAAAAGGTCAAAGGTCAAGAAAACTGGGGGAGACGATATTCAACTCACACTAGATGGTGTATTTAGATTTTCTTTAAGATTTTATGTTCTTATCATCTGCTTTATGTCGATTAGCAGCATAGAGTCACATATATTAATTAAATATTTCTCACATTTGAGTCACGCCAGCCGAGCTCGCAAGCTACGCCATATTTCGTGATGTCATACTACCCAGGCTGCCATCAAACTACATTCGGAGACCTCAGCAGTTATCTCTCACAGCCTGTGCTGAAGAATGCACACATCATTGGGAGACATCTGAACAGATATGTCGATCATTTGAGTACATAGAACAAACGGGATACTGTATTCTGTCCAATGTAAGCGCTCTCTATTTAAGTAATGGCTATTTGGGTTTTAAACCAGCAAAGGGAACGGCCTACTATGAAAGATCGAGACGTAAGTAAAGATATATGCTTATTGGAGTTTATTATGTTGTCAGAACTGCCATAATTTGCAAGAAGCGTATGTTTTTAAAATCTGCATAAATCTGTTAGTTCCTATTATGTAGCAATTGAATTTCCCACGTATCTGTTGACTACTAAATGTTATTACTAAATTGAACAAAAATATACTGGGAATGAGACTTTTTTCAGAATACCCCAAATAACTTGCACCACATGTTTTATATTAGAAACAAAAGATTTCCTTTTGAAACGATATAGTTCTAATATTACACATTGCTGCATACATGTACCAGGAAAACACTTTGGAAGATTAAGAAACTTGGTAAGTTCACGTAATTACATTTGAATACCTCCACGTGATCAAGTATATACCCAGTTATAAGATCAAAGAATTTACCCTTATGATCTTTTCCACTCATTATCACGCACATTGTCTTTCTTTCCTGTAAGAGCTCTTAAGACGTATTCAGTGGACTAGCATAATCTCATTTGAAACGTATTCTTCTATTTTTTTTCTCCCCGTTTTGCGCACAGAGTTTTATGCTACTCTGTACAGCATGGCACCAGAGACCGTTCTCAAAGATCAAAGCAAATACAGGCGCATTTTTAAAGACGCTACTTTAGAAGACTGTTCAAAGTATTGTCTAACTACAGCAGAATACACATGCAGATCGTTTGCATATAACAGAGATGCAAAAGTGTGCGCCCTCAGTGATGCCACAGCCTTCAGTGCGGCAGCAATATTGAAAGTACCAAAGTACGATTACTATCAGTTGTATCCAGGTAACATTGACATTCTCTCTCTCTCTCTCTCTCTCTCTCTCTCTCTCTCTCTCTCTCTCTCTCTCTCTCTCTATATATATATATATATATATATATATATATATATATATATATATATATTATGTATACTGAATCAAACGGTATTTAAACGTTGGTTGAAAAAAGTTGTCAAGAGTTATCAAGGAATAGACATGGAACATTATACATAAAGATCAAGTTCATTCATTGAGCAATCAAAATTAATTAACTAAAATAATATACGTCGCATGTCACCAAAGCTGTTGCTCTGAATTAATTTATAAATTCAGTAAATTCCCAAGGTCTATTTGAGGAAGTGTCCTCCATTGGCATTGATAATGTTCTTTTGACAACATCCCCATATAAAAAAGAAACAGTTCTTGTTTAATTCTTGTAGCTCTAAAAGTGTTTTTGTTCTGTTCCCACAGATGGTGGTTTTTGAGGAAATATATGTTATTTGGTCTTGTCTACTTACAATGCTCACAATGTGACTGAATAGAGTTATGTTGACTGAAAAGAGTCATGTTGCTGAATGGTCAGATACGTGCTATCCTCTTGCCTTGTATTTACAGTACCATGACCAGTTACAGAGTCAACATTCATGTCCAACGTATGCATGTTAAATGATAATTGAAATTAATTTGACAAGCAAGTATTCATGTTGTCAAGTGGTACATATCTTTTGTTTTTACTGGGTTATACTTCTTATCAAATAAAGCTGAACTAACATAATATTAGTTTATATTTTTGTGGGGTATTACTCTTTAAAGTTAGATAGCTTTAGGTTCATTCTGTTGAAAGAAATTCGGTAAACTTTTGATTTTCCTCAATTGTCACCATCATTTTCTTTTTCAAGTTCTTTAAATTCCATAATAGTCTAAAACTAGCATTAATTAAAGCCATGTGGTAATCATTGAGCAAGCATTAAAGATAAATTACATCTGGGAAAAATTAATCAAACTTTAAAACATGAAAATCCGCATCCTTGAGGTTATTTTTTCAAACTTTGATGATTTTGCGGCAAACTCTTGAGCCGTCGTAATTAAGAGTCCATTATTTTCAAAAGAATAATTCTGAAAACTTAGAAACAGTGAAGAAATAACAATGAAAGGAAAGAAGTTGATCTCCAAAAATAAATCTTTCAAATGCACACCTATGTATCTCATTATTAGCCTTGAATTACTTATTTAAATTGTGTTAGGGATGACTGAAGTATGACTCTTGGGAGGTTTTCTTTATGCATATCCAGGAATTCTGATTTCTATTTTCAGAGTGGCCTTGCAATGTGTCTTTACCCTGGAACTACAAACCTCGAGTAATAGCCACACCCCGTTATCCCTATCAGCCAATCAACAACAAGACTTGTTATTTCAATTTAGAAGCTCCGCCAACGAAACAAGTAGCACTCTCTGTCACTTTCTTCTACACTAATAAAGATGCCTGCACCGAAGGAACTGACGGTGTAACCATATACGATGGGTGGAGTGAGCTCGCAACAAAATTGGCGAGGCTATGTCATAACTCCAGTAGTTTGCCAGTACACATCAAGTCCTCTAATGGAACCCTAACATTGAAGATTGTGACCGAATCCTCAAATGTATCTATGGCAGCTGTGTATGAATTTGGTATAAAGGAAGTATTATATTATACGATCTTGTAAACCAGACCTAGAAGGCAAAATATACTTGAACAGCAGAATATCAAAATCAAACGAACAAAAATACAGATTTGATTTGCTTTAAATTAGGATAATATTTAAGAGTTATTTTTGGTAAAAGTATGTAAATTGCATCGTTGTAACTATATACGGGGGGGGGGGGGCGAAATATCGAGTATGAAATTATGCTTAAAGCTGTATAACCTTCAAACTGCGAATACAAACTATTAGTGCTTATTGTGGTCCTTTGATTTACGTTTGATGACGACAAAACCTGTTTGGGCTCAGACAATATTTAAATAAAGTACACGGCATAGTTTTACACATAACATGAAATTCGTCCCATGGGCGACGAATGCAAAAGTGCAACAACACAACAAGAGATAGATTTCAAACACTTCAGGGAATATTTGATACCGTTACAGGACATATTTTTCATGGTAAATATATATGGGAACGTTATTTCTGATTGTAATTGAGTAGAGATACATTGTTAGCTGTAAACTTTTGCTACTGTGATACGTCGGCCCTTCTATACACCATGACTTTAGGGGGGGGGGGGTCTCGATCGTCTCATATTAGTGCATAGGATCCGGGTTTACGAAATATAATTTCGCTAGAGTGAAAAGCGCTCCCAACACATCTTCACAAACACGATCCTATGTCTTCAAATGTGAGATCCCTTGTGATATATTTTAACACAGTAAAAACAATTGACAGCTTTGGTAGTAAACACCCGAGCCTGCTACAAATGTTCGCACCGCCGCCGCGACAAGGTCCCCCGTGCCATTTTATTACGCAGTAAAAAAAATGACAGCTTTGGTAGTACCCCCGCGCGGGTTCGTCGGCATAAACAGCAGCGGGCGCACACACGCCACAAAGTAGCCAGCACAGCAATCACTACGATTTATAGTATCAAGGTAGCTACGGGGAATTTCCCAGCTATCGCAGTTATTGTTTTTGGCCGCTAGCGCCCCGGTTCCGTATCTGTGCTCAGAGTTGCCAGTGGTCTTCCATTTCCACCAATACCTTCTCGAACTCCACCATGGTAATGATTTTATCTTCGATAACCATCGAGTAGAGTTTATTAATCTTATTAAGACTACTTTGTGTTACCGCGAAAAGTGTCGAATAGATACGTATTCGCAAATTTAATCGTATTGAAATTATTTTGCCAGCACCACCAGCGACACCGGTAACTATCGATATGGCTTCAACAACAATCTCGATTGGTGTGCCTATGACAGTTGATGTCGTCACAATTCCAGCAATACCCAGACCAACAGTTGCTGCCGCGGCAAACCGACAAATAGCATCAATGATCGCACACACGTATTTATATTTCGTGAGCAACGCGGGTCTTCGTCCTAGAACTATTCCACGCACAAGTGCTTTCTTGTTAACTAACAGTTGAGTTTTTCTATTTTCTTTTTTTAGTCAATGTTGGGGAATTTAACAGGGGTGGATTCAGCGGTGAATATTACTTCATCGTTGTAGAAACAATCCCTGGATGTTTTCACACTTGGCGGTGCAGGCAACGATCGGGCATTTTCACGTGCTAATGCTATGACTCCAAGCTGGCCTCGAGTTGGTAATGGTACATCAGGGTGGTCCCAACGGTTGATTTCTCTCTTACGCCGTTCAGATAATACTTTAGCATATACGATGGCCTGGTGACACCATTCTGAAGGAGATATTCATTAACAAGTAGAACAAAATTACTATCAATGTTAGCATCCGTTGTCAGCTGATCCAACACCCCGTCGGTAAATTCCGCAACTTCATTACTGCGGTCAGAATCCATCACTTATATTTAATGATAAATCTTAAACATAAACACCAAAGATGATCAAGAACCCTTCCGGGTAGACGCTGACTCCTTCAAAGTGAATTTCATCTCCAACGACCAATGATCTTGAGAATGCAAATTGAATCATATCGTTTTCGGTGGTATGCTGTACGGCTGTAGAAATATCTGGGCCAGTTTCATTGAACGTTATTATTATTACACCCCCTCCACTTTTATATCCATCTTTGATGAATAAATACGATCCAAACTCGCGTACCTTTAAGATGTGAGGTTTAGGTCTATCAAAGCCATCCACGTTAGGCGAAAAAGTAAATAGGCGATTTATTAAGCCGGTTTTTTTGTTTCCTCTCCTTCGCTGGTTAATATTCCTTTAAGTGTGCTCCATCAATTACCACGCGTTGTGGTGATGGCACATTGGCACCCTTTACATCCATAATTTGTAGCAGGCTCGGGAGTTTACTGCCATATTACATGCATTGTCTCTTTACATCATCAGCATCATCCACGTATAGTCTTTGATAAACGCAACCGACACACCAGCGTCTCACATTGCCCCATTTTCGCTGATCACGGCCATGTTTTGCTCGACAGCGCCTCTCAGTCTCAAAATAACGTCGTTGATGTCTACGTTAGATGTTTTAAGTTTTCCAGTTTGATCTTGGAAAATCACAAGCTCGCCTGTGTTGATGTCAGCCCAGCTGATAAACTCAGGCAAATCCGCTTTTAAAACGATATTTTGAATGTCCACGTTAGATGTTTCAAGTTTTCCAGTTTGATCTTGGAAAATCACAAGCTCTCCCAAGTCAACGTCAGCAACAACCCGGTTAGTAAACGCAGTCAAATCCGCTTTGGTGGCAAACCTGTTCAAATCCACATAGGCGCCGCGTCGTCGGGCGGATGAGCGTCCGTAAATGTTAATAGTCATTTTGTATACTATCAAGTGTACTTTAATATAAAATCCATAAGCGTTTGCGGGGTCGGGCTTCAACAACAAGATGACCGCATATTGGCCCATTCAGCCGAGTTTGTAACGGCAGTGTTGAATTAAACAGCGGTTGTCGTCCGCCTCGGGTTAAATAATCAACAACAACTTCAAGTGATGATGCAAGCCTATACGAGTCAAAATACAAAAACTGTCTAGGCGTTATCACGTATGCAACTCAATGAGTGCCAGGTCCTGTTGTCTAATTAAGGTCAACAATGCCCCTTTTTCCCTTTTGCGGGGAATCATCGACACAAGTTCAACTCGAATAAAGACACCTCGGAAATGCTTGACTGATTTTACCATCGCGAGTAAATCAAGATTGGTTAATGGCGAGGCCTTCTGCGATGTGTAGCGGGTAGTCGAAGACCTGTGCCTGAGGTTATTCTGCGGGTTGTCCAGGGTAATTGAAAACCTTTTCCTTATTTTATTTGTTTACGAGACCAATCATAGATGTTTCCACCGACCGCATTTTTCAGCACCATTCTGGATGCAGTTTCGACAGTTCCTAGCGCAGCTGCTTTTGCAACCGCACGAGCCGCAGTCGCTAACAACGCTGAAATCGCAGCAAGGAATGGACATATTCCACCAGTCTTTTGCAGTTGTGTCACCTCTGATTTCGATAACGTTAATGTCACCGAGATGTGTTTTCGTTTGGCCGCATTAAGCTGATTAAGTTGTGTTTGGGTCAACCACACATGGACAATTCCAGTTAATTTTGCAGGCGAAAGTTTCAATGTGACCCCGCACTCGTTTATTATTGCGCTTCTTATTTTCTCAAGCTGTTTTTCGCTAAGGCCAACCTTAACTTCATGATATGGCATTATCCTCATCCTCATTCGACTACCTACACCCTCCAACAACAGCAGCTTATCAGAGAGAATCACAGTAATACAACTGTAATTGAGTGGATCTGGGGCAACAAGTGGACGAGTAACACGTGCATGAACGTGCATGTAAACTACAGACTGCTTAGCCATTTCCAAATGCTTGAGGTTAAAGTAATAAATCGGGTACAACCCAGTGAAGTTTTTCGAGTAAATCTGCAGACCTGTGTCAACGTTTTGAGCCCGGTCCGTGAACGATAATAGCTTGTTATATGCACGTGTGACATAATTATTTTAGAAGTCAAACATAATGTCTTCGGTGAGTTCCTGATGACCGTTTAATCGCAGAGAAACTTCAGACACTTTGTAAATTATCAAATGACATTTTATTAGAGAGTTGCTCACCATTTACACGCACCATAGCTGAAATGCCACAAACACATGTCTTGGTGCGCTGATACCTTGTTGGGTGAGCGTGTGAAATGACAGCGGTGATGTACCTTCAGAACTCATAAACGATAGCAAACGCGTTTCTGCAGCCAGCGAAGGAATTATCACAGGCATCCACAACGTTAAATTTGATAATATAACTTTACCATTAGTGACACCATTAGCACGCCAAACTGCATCATTGTTGTTGGGCTTTAGGTATAATGTAACTGTATTTTTGGCTCCAAAAATAGCTTTATGAACATCTCTGAAACCCCATATATATGACTGAGAAGAATCACGCACGAATACCTCAATGAGGGTTCAAAAAGTTGTCCTCGACGAGCTGCGAATCCAATGTTGTAATTGGGATTTTCTATAGCTTGAGCGACAGGGGTTCTGCGCGGTTATTAGGCTGTCGTATAGTAAATTGTACATGCTAATCATGGTAGTTTGTGTCCTTGTGAAACATCATAGATGGGCCAAAAGACCTCGCGTAATCTTCGATGCATCTGGCGAGTCCGAGAATTGTCGTAGCAATATCAACATTGCTCAAACATGCTTCGATTTCCTTTCCATCGATGGAAAAAAGTGATCTGCTAAACAACGCCATGATGCCATTGTTAACAAATCAACCTTCTCACCGCGGTCGTATTCGGTATCGGCGACGTCGTTTTGTACAAGTGCTCCATCGATTTCTAAGAATGCTTCACACGGAAGAAAATACCGAGACGTGTCTTGCACTTGTAATTATATTCGGTCTTTTTGATTAGAAACCCTAGCCTGGTACGAATAATACTGAAAATAATTTTTACTTCGATCCGCCGTCAAAGGATTGTTTATGTCAAACGCGGGATCGGATACTTCTTTGAATTTTTCCATTGTTTTTACAAATACATTAATTGGTTCGTCTAATACCTTTTTGTGAGACGTCTTTGCCGTCCGCGCCCAGGTCCAGTCCACAACTGTAATCCACTTTCCATTACTGCATTTGCGAGCATTGAATCAGCTAGACGTTGTTGATCAGCTTCATTGATGGTTTTACTCACTGGCGCGGGCATTGTTGCTGTTGATGGAAGTGTAACTGTTTTGGGTTCTACAGGCGGGGGTACACGAGTTACTAATTGTCGTAGTCGATCTCGAATAGATTGAACTGTTTGCAATCCCAGATTTTTCAACCGATCCGCAGCAACGTTTTTGATGCTATCAATGAGTCCCATTGCAACTTGTTTGGCGATCGGTTCAGCGAGCGAAGACAAGGCCGCTAGAACCTTTGGTGCGTCTGTAAACAATCCTTGGACAACATCACCAATACCATTTCCGTACTGGTATCACACGTCCACGTGCGAATGTCATTATATTAAATATCAGGTTGATCTATAAATTACAGTTGTATCGTAAAGGTTTCCTCATGAAGGTCCAACATGTGCCCATCCTGATCCGCAAGGGTGAAACGGATATATGTCAACCAAGGATTGTGGCATGAAAGATACACCGGTGACGCGGAAATAATTGATATCAAATCACCGGGCTCAACAGTTGGGGAAAACCCAAACAATATATAACATTGAGAATGAGTTTGAATCGTTGATGTAATATTAACAATGTCAGGCGCGAAAAGATTGAAAAAAACGTTTGTCTTCGGGAATGTCTTCAGACAAATCTAAAATTGTTCTTATTGATGACCATGCGATGTCAACCGCGTACGGTGCAGATTCGATCGCGATGACAGAGCCGAGTGTAGGATCGTTTTCACGTATACAAATTGTAAAGTCTGTTGTTGGTCACCAATATGATTCTCCGTCGAATCTCTTCATTGATCGATTTCATGTCAGAACTCATCATAGGTGTGTTTGTCGTATAAATCATCAATATATTTGACAAGTTCATGCATCAACGCGCTAGACGTCCCCAGGCATATGATATCATTGGTGACAAATCGATGCGGTCTTGTTGCTGACTTCTGGTGAGTTGTTGTCCGCGCGAACTGACCCCACTAATGTTTCCAACCGTTCCATGAGTTCATTTACTTGTTGTCGGTCCACAGACACGCATTCGCCTGCGGGTTTGAATCCTTTAGTTGCCGTTGAACCTTTAGTTGTGTCACGTTTACGTCTGCGTTTGTGTGCATTACCACTTAGATGTTTGGGTGGTTCCAGGGGGAGATCCTCCGATGGGGAGAGTTATTCTTCTATTTCGTAGGCACATCCTCTTTTTGAGGTTCAAATCCATATATTTTACTGCAAGTATTTTTTGTGCGTACAGCGAAAAGTATCCTAGTATTGTTTGGCTTTTTCTTCACCTTTTTTTACTACATGTATTTTTTGTGCGTACAGCGAAAATTATCCCAGTTTGGTTTGGCTTTTACTTCACCTATGCTTCTATAGAGTTCAGCAATTTTACGAAACTAATTCCACATAGAATCATAACCGAATAGTCTTTAAGATCGAGTTCACTCCTTGAATCCCCATCCGCCACATTTCACGTTAATATAACTCGGGCGCGTAGTGCAAACTCCAACATATAATGTTTTAATTGTTTTGGATCAGGTACTTCAGCGGCAAACTCTAGGGGATGTTCAAAGATTATCTGCAGTGCCGATTCATTAAATCTTTGAACTGGTGTTTGCAACCTTGATCTGTACCCGGGTGGTTGTTGTTGTGGAAGATTTGCTAGTGCCTCTCCAACATCCTCTTGCATGTCCTCAACTCTTTGTTGAATTTGTGCTAATTGTGCTGGCGCACACCTGATCGGACCAGGTGCTCGTGATTTCCGCAGTCCTGGCTGCAATCGCTCTTGTTGGTTTAATCAGTGGGGCAAATGTTTGTTCTCAACTCCCACTGTGAGATCTTCCCGTGTAGTTTGTCGCGACTGTAAGATATCTTTGACACGTTTGGGTGCTTCCATGTATTTATGTAACATTTCCTGCTGATCGTGTGCGATTTTACGACGTCGGTCAGCAGCCTATGCTGTAGCATCACTGGCGGATATTGTCATTGTATATGTTTATTATAATTGTTACATTTTTTATCCAAACCCGCACGATATCTTCCATAAGTGAGACCTCTCTGCGGTCCACCGGTCAAATCAATAGTGAGAAAACTATACGGCTCCTATGTGTCATCCGCAAACATATTTCGAAACTCATCCTACGAGTGGTAGCCGGCGCACCAGGTCCAATGAATGTTTGAGAGACCATGAGCGTCAATACCACGAAATATAATCAACATGTTACAGCTTACTCGGATTACTTTAGATACATATGCGTTTCGTTGTGTTAAATAGATCACATCTGTGTTTTTATGACGACCTCGGGAAAATATTCGTGCAGGATTGATTTGGTGTTCAAGCATTACATCGTCGTACACAGCAACATTATTTGCACTTGAATCAAGATCATCAATCGTAGGTGCTTCGTCAATTGTGGAAAAGAGATCAACGGTGGACGATGAAATCGTCCCAGCTCTTCTTCTCGACTACGACGCAAGCGCGCCTGAAAAATCTTTACAGGTGATCCTACGTCAACACTCGTAAAATCATATTCAAAAAGAATTGAGTTTTCCCTGAACCGGCCGGACCAATGAACAACACACAAACCTAGTTTGGAAACATGTTACCGTGCTTGAGTGGTTTGGGTGCTGCCTGCGAGGAAACGTCAATGACGGTGAAAGTGGAGCTTTTTCAAATCTTTGATTTTTCCCAAAGCATCTTTGTTTTTTTTTTTTTCCAAACGGATCTTCGTGTTTCCTTTTCCGTGATGCCATGTTAAATGTCAAATTTTTTTAGATAATACAATCATTCCAATCATGTCTTCATACTGTGTCCAATGTCGTACAAAAACACCTCCTGCAAATCCAACTCAAGCTCAAACACGTAATGGTAAAACCGCGATCGCTGGAGCTTGTGTTCGCTGAAAAGTAATGAAGTTCACATTCATTCGAAATTCCAGTCCCATTGGCTGCAAACGCGCAGGGTTTAAAAAAAAGTCGTCGGTGGTGATGTCGCTGCCGCGTTACCGAAACTACCCGGGACATCATGGAGTAAATACCCTTGTGAAAAACATATTCTCTGAGACAATTATTGTGGGCCTGGTACACGGCTGGATATACGACTTGATTCTAACAATCGACCGAAATCCATGGAAGCACCTATCAACTGCGTCGATGCTGCATGTTATCGACATGATCTTGCTCACAAAGCATCGAACGATATCCGTGAACGCCAACGTGCCTATGTAGATCTCATCCATAACTTAAACGCTAAGAATCGCTAGATTGATCGCCAAGGGAGTATGAGGCTAAGATTGTTTTGGGTAGACACTAGGTGGTGAGCAAAGTTCACTCATTGGTGTACAAAGTCCACTCAGTGTAGGTAAAACATATTGATATAATAAACAAACATGGATAAAATGAGCGTAGTTGCTGAAAGGACATTATCGAAAATATACCACAGCCATAGCGGGTATTGGAAAGGTGAAACGCTGTTAAAAAGTTAGTAAACGCGGCAGCGGTTAACCGTGGTATTGCTCGAGCATGGTTTGGTAAACAGGCGCTGTGGCAAATTTAACTACCTGCGCCAAAACAAATTTCTCGTGGTTGGTTTGATGTCCAAACACCTAACGAAGTTCACTAGGCTGATCTTTTGTTTCTCCCACATGACCGGGTACGGGGACATACATACAAATGCGCGTTAACCATTGTTGATATCCCAAGCAGATACAAAGAAGCGGAGCCGCCGACGTCTAAAGAATCAGCAAGTGTCGCAAATGCGCCAAACGTATTTACACACGCGATCCGCCAAGGCCACAATAATTACAAGTGGATCCAGGTAAAGAATTTCTCGGAGCCGCT
Organism: Margaritifera margaritifera; assembly: GCA_029931535.1. NCBI lineage: Eukaryota > Metazoa > Mollusca > Bivalvia > Unionida > Margaritiferidae > Margaritifera > Margaritifera margaritifera. Next base: position 898,450 of record JAQPZY010001568.1, on the reverse strand, counting down.
GCTGCATTATTGACAAAGCACCATGTGCGGGTTCCAGTTGGACATGTTAATATACATCTTGATCAAGCTATTGTGGAACGATTTAATCGCACACTTGCGGAGCGATTATTTGGATATCAGTACGCGCAAGAATTTTAAATGAGGTCTCAGAGTGCAAGCACTTTACAGCGATCTCGTATCGTACCACGAGTGGGTAACGCGACTACCATTAGTCATAGCAGCGTTGAATAATAACATCACACGCGTGATTGGATTAAAATCCGCTGATGCAATTCGACAAAAGACTGTTACCGTTACCAATAAAATGATTTCACAACCACCACCATTAGAATCACTCGGAAACAATTTTGTTCGGTATCGGTATGCACCTGGAAAGGTTAGAAGGTGGACAACGTCGTGCTAGCTTACTGGCTGTATGGTAAGTCGATGTATTTGCAATCGCTGATCGGTTTGATTTTCCAAGAAAACCAACACGTTATCATTTGGCACCTGTGGATGAGCAATCGACAAAACTGCCAAGTAGAACATTTGTGCAAGATGAATTACAAGTCGTTCCTGGAAATACGGAACTGCCACCAAGTTCTATTTTACGCTAGTGCATCGCATCAATATCAAAATCGTCAGTTTATTTGCAATCGCATGATGTCCAAACGCTTAAGTGGTAATTCCATCGGGAAATATCCATCGTTTGGTATCAAGCGGAGAAAAACTGGGCAGTATGTAGTTGAACTTCCGAACATCTGTCAAGAGTCCATCCTGAACCTGCGTTGGTCAATTTTTCCAACGTGTGAAGAATCTTGTCAGTACTTTATCGATTGCTTCATTGAAATACTTGGCATCGTTGCGGTTCGGGAATATAATTGCACCACCATGACGCCACGTGGTTTGGATTTTAAATCCATCCTTGTCTGATGACTTGCGATTAAGCAGCATAACGAAATGTGTATGGACAACAATATCCACTTAACTCCGGGGGTGCCAGAGCATTGTAACGTTGATACAATTTTCCGGCGCATATTCGATAAAAGTTTTATAACGTGTTTGCTTGGCGCTTACGTGTCTGAATAATCGCATGATGATCTTCATGATCACCCTTACGCTTGTGAAACTTAAACTCGGGGACTTCTTGTTCGCGAACATACGCAGCAGCAGTACGGAGGTCTTTTTCATGAACATACTCGACTGCCTCAGCGGCAACAGTAGCGGAGAAGCGTCGACGGTTTTGTTTATCTTGGATTATATTTGCAATTTCCGCACGCTTGACTCGTGGAGGAATTCTTGTATTGAATTGTGCTGCTGTTTCACGAAGCTGTCCCACGGTCTGGCGCGGTTCGACTATAATACCTAATAACGTAAGTATGTTAGCTTTTCTTGTGCCTCTTGGTATATTCATGTTCTCCTCGCTCGCGAATTTTCTCAGTTGTCGTACCGTTGCTGTTGCAAGGATAGCTGGTTGATGCGGTTCTTGCACAACCGGTTGCGGTTCAGTTACGGGTCTTAATAACTCGAGTATGCCAGCTTTTTGCATACGGCTTGGAACTCGTATCCCACAATGTAGCGCGATTTATTTTAGTTGAAGCACAGTCGGCATATTGTTATATAAAGGAAGCTGTTTGTTTAATTGCAAATTCCATCAATAATTTTTTAAGAATTTTTTCTTTATCAGGCTTCGAAACGGCAATTGCCTCAATCCTGGCTATTATTTAATTTACTTCGGTTTCGTTTTCATCAAGATCGTCGGGCTATTCTTCAACTGTGTCGGGTATTTCTGCAGCAATAAGTTATATTGCTGGTGCGCAGGCACATCTTTGACAACGCGCACGATAATACTCGTGAACAGATCCCCATGGTTGGCAAAGCTGATTACGATACTCTACTCCGATACCACATCTGAGACATGGTCGAGCACCCGGGCCAACACGTAACGCTAGGAGATATGATTTATAGTATTCGTCATGGCATGTTATTCTTTAAATACGAAATATTGTTTATCTATCCTCTCATTTATGAATTCATGGCATTTGTTAGTATTACCGGTGATCCACCACATTATACTCTATTGGATGAAAATTGATAATCCCCCATTTGTTAATTAAACATGACGCTGCACCATAAATGATAACCTTACAAGGCAATTTAGTGTATCTCAAGCAAGATATTTTATCACACGGCAGCCTCACAAGTTTGGTATCAAAACGATCTTCGTGTGCAAATACAATTTTCTTCAGGCGGGGATTTGGTGAAATCACTGCGCATTTACCGTTGGTATAATGTCTCACACCATCTCGAAACTCAACATATAATGTGCGATCACATCCAAGAATTTTAAACATATTATAGTGCTTGTTTTCTAATCCGAAACTCATTATAATTTCAGTGATGTCCTCGAGTATTGACTGTATGGGTTTTGTATCTTTACATCGAAATAATTCTTCACAGAAATGCCGCCATATCCTAGGGTCTTCTATCATTTCCCGATATTCTTTATCATTACAACTAAATTCGTTATTTTGCTTACGTCCGAGTGTCATTAGTATTTGTATACATTATATCAAAAACATTTCTCTAATTGATTTGTTATTCGCGATCTTCGCTGTTGCTAGAATATTCGCTTTATGTTTTAATGTCATCGTCATTATAGTATTCGCTCGTCTCGCTATCTGTACTAGGTGGTCTAGTCAACGTCAGCGACTTTTCTTGCAAAATATCGAATAATGTTTCTTGACGTTGCTTGTTATACTTTTCTCCAAGTAGGCATCGCTGTTTTCACAAGATAATTCCTAAGTTGATTAATTTATCAAGATGCTCCGGATACGTGTTTGAAAAATAATAAAGCATCTTTTGAGCCTCTTTAACAAATCTGTATAATGCATTTAAGCGAAAAAAGAATTTAATTTTTTCTGTGACGTTTCGCACACTCTAATGGTCTGGTAGATTAATTCCAGACTCGGATATTTTCATAAATTCTTTAAGAATATTATATGCGTCGATCTGTTGATTTTTCGCCATTTATATTAATATCAGGGTAAATGTCTAATATAACAATATTCTCTGCGGCAGTTGGTATAATATATTTTCTGTCAGCGAAACATATTTTCAGACTACGCTGGTATAAAATACTCAGCTGCGGAGAAAATAATATTAGACTTGCTCTGCTGCAGAGGAAAAAATATCAACTTTGTATTTTATACAGTCGATGGTGATCAATAATTGTATTACTGCAGCAGTATAGTTGTAAGCAATAATATGGGCCTGACTGCGGCACTGAAATTGGTGCAGCTGCACAGAACTTGCAACGACCACTACGCTGGCTAATGTTTGGCGTGTGTTTACGCGGGTTCCTACCAAAGCTGTCATTTTTTTACTGCGTAAAAAAACGTCACGGGGGAATTTGTGGCTGCGGCGTTGCGAACATTTTTATCAGGCTCGGGAGTTTAGTACCAAAGCTGTCAATTTTTTTACTGCGCAAAATAAATATCACAGGGAACCTTGTAGCAGGCTCGGGAGTTTATTACCAAAACTGTCATTTTATTTTTTACAATGTAAAAAAAATCTCACGGGGGATCTCACTTGTGAGGATTCAGGACCGTACTGGTGAAATTGTGTTGCTAGCGCTTTTCACGCTAGCGAAATTATATTTTGTAAACCCTCATAATATGCACTAATATGTGACGATCGAGACAAAAAATACTAAAGTCATGGGGTATAGAAGGGGTGACATATCCCAGTAGCAAAAATCTTAAACATACAATATGCCTCTATTAATTGTCTTTACACAATTGCCTCGCTCAAAGCAATCTTAGTTCATTTGTTTTCTACAATATCAAAATAGTTTTCTTCAAATGTCCATTTTAATTAAAGGTCAGCAGATAATTAAAATATGTAACGTTGACATTTCAGTTAACTATGCGAAGAACATTTCCATATCATTCTATTCGTTTTTCCACTTATTGCAGAAGATTCGGACGGTTGTGACGGCCATATGTGTCAGAATGGTGGACTTTGCAAGTCATCACTGGCCGGCTACAGTTGCCTTTGCCCTGAAAATTTTACTGGCCAACTTTGCCAGGATCATGCGGATCTTTGTGTCAATAATCCCTGCCTTTTCAATGGCACATGCCGAAACTTATATAAGGGATACGAGTGTCATTGCATGAATCGAACGACAGGAAAGAGGTGTGAAATATTATTGGATGCTTGCAAAAACAATCCGTGCCAGAATGGCATATGCGCGTTAACCTCTTCCGGTCACGTGTGTCACTGTAATGAAGGATATACTGGTAAAATATGTGACGTTAGAATAGACGAGTGCAACAAGAATCCTTGTGGCGCAGGTACTTGCATAACCTTGAATGAAGCATATAAATGTAATTGTCCTTCACACTACACTGGATTACATTGCGAGAAGGTAGTATGGAAACATGAATGCGGTCAAAAGAGTTGTGAGTATGGGATATGCGGTGTCAATGAAAGCGGTTCTTATTGCAAATGTTTTCCCGGATTTACCGGTTTAAGATGTGAAATTAACAAAGATGACTGCCTCAGCAATTCGTGCCAACATGGTGGAAAATGTCATGACCATGTCAACGCTTTTCGATGTGAATGCATGGAGGGCTATTCAGGTCGACTTTGCGAAATAGACTTGTCGGACCATTGTCAATCAAATCCGTGCTTAAATGGTGCTTGTTCATCAAATACTACGGGATACACATGCACGTGCAATCCTGAATATACAGGTGTAAATTGTGAAACATCTTTCGATATTTGCAATCCTAACCCTTGTCACTACGGTAAATGTATCAGACGTGGTCCTTCCTACATGTGCATGTGCCTTCAGGGATTTACAGGGAGCACCTGTGATGTCAAAATTAATCAATGCAAAGAAAATCCATGCGGGTCACATGGAATATGTATCGATGGCGTGAACGAATTTACATGCAAGTGTCATCTAGGGTACACTGGAAGATACTGTGACAATATAATAGACAATTGTGCAATGGTGCATTGCAATAATGGAAAGTGTATCAACAATGCAAATGGATATAGATGCGACTGTTTGCCTGGTTTTATCGGACAACATTGTGAAATAATATTGAATCCTTGCTACAGCATCCCGTGTTTGAACGGTAGTCGCTGCATACCTAACAGTGATGGCATTAGATATATTTGTGAATGTCAAAAAGGTTTTATTGGTCAACACTGTAGTGAGAATATTAATGAATGTGAATCGGCACCATGTAGGCACGGTGCTTGCAATGATGGCGTCAACTCATTTTCATGTACGTGTCACCCTGGATACACAGGGATCACATGCGATGAACCAATAAGCCATTGCACCAGCAGACCGTGCGCACATGGGCAATGCATTGACAATGGGGACTCGTTTACTTGTTCATGTCTTAAAAACTACACAGGTGAAAGATGCGAGAGTATAATGGACAACTGTCAAGACGTATTCTGTGGGCATGGTAGGTGTATTACCGAAGACTATGGTCAGAAATGTGTATGTGACGTATATTTTACAGGTACGAATTGCACTATACGTATCGACCCATGCGAATACATTCGGTGTGTCAATGGAACATGTGAATGGAGAAACGATACAGTCATCTGCAATTGTTATCCAGGTTACACTGGCACGAGTTGCGACGAACCCATGTCGGAAAGAAATAAATGTAATAGGTACAATGCAAGTAGAAAATTAAATTGTGATTGCGATGATAATAGAGATAATAAAGAATGTATTAAGATTGAGGATACAAATAGTAACAGTTGTCAAACTTCCACGTGTGTACATGGGCAGTGTACAGAAAAGGGCTGTTTGTGCGAAGATGGTTACTATGGCCGGGTTTGTAACAAAAGTGTAGAAATAATATCGTCTTGTGGAGACTTACCTTGTATCCATGGACGCTGTAACACAAGTGCAGAAAAAGGTTGCGAATGTTTCCAAGGCTACGAAGGGCCATCGTGTAACCTGACTTTTGACCCATGTGACCCTAACCCTTGCAACAATGCAGGAATGTGCGTCATTGAAAGGGGAACTGCAATTTGCGTTTGTTCCGAAGCGTACACAGGGGTCAAGTGTGATGTGGGTATAGGTATGGTAATTTCTTGTATTGAGAATATGTATATATCGTACTGATTTTTAAACGACATAATAAATAAATAAATCAATAAATAAATAAAAAAACATATACTGTATTTTTTTACTCCACTAGCGGTTGACTTAAGCCAAATATGTATCTTAGACGGTTAAAAGATTTTTATAATGAACTGAAGCTTAATCTTTGAGACAAGCATATGTACTGGTAGGATTAATCTGATAATACGATCCAATGAACCATTGGTAAGACGCAAGATAAAAACCGCTTGCTTTTAATATTTGCACTGTCCACATGTTGGACCATTTGCATGACTTTTTATTATTCAAATCTGAACTTGTGATTATGTGCCTGAAGTAGCTGTATGTGTTATGAGCATGCAGGTTTTATGAATGTCTCTTGTACGCTATAAAATGTAATTGTTTAATTTACCCTATCCATAATTAAACATTAACGCAGATGTTTTGTGAACGTTTTGTGAACTTGAGCATGCATATATATTTCAGATGCAGCCAGCCATAATGATGATGTTAAAGATAAGAAAATAACTACACTGATTATAGGCATTTGTATAATTGGATCTCTGTTAATTGGGACAATAATTGTCAGTGCCATCTGTATATGGAGACGTTCACACAGGTATTTTTTTTTTCTTCTCTCTCTCTCTCATTATTATGTAAAAGCAATTTCATGTTTTCATTATTGTATTTCATCGTGAAGGAGAGTGCATAAAATGCCAGACATTCACGGGAGTTTCTAAAATATTTATTAATGAAAGGTTGTTGAAACAGACGAAAAAGAGCCAAAATAATCTTGAGAATACTAGTACGAAAATGATATTTCAATATATAGCAACCTTAAAACCTTATATTTTTTAAGTGACTCAAATTCAGTTATGCTATTTTCTAGGGGATCTGTATACTTTACATCAACACAGGAACCTGAGAATGCATTCGGCGGAAAGAGATTCAACGCCAAGGATATACACAACAGCATGTATTATGGGTAATATTCACATTGCCTTTGAGTCACGGGACAAGTACATAATATATTTTCCATAACTTACATATCTGAAAGAAAACAGACAGGGACAATAACTATTTTTATATTTAATTGTAATGTTTCGTTCTGGTCATGAATATATATGGAAGATAGTACTTGATATTTACATTCCCATCATATCACTTGCTATTTTACTCCAAGAATCCAGAAGATAGTACTTGATATTTACATTCCCATCATATCACTTGCTATTTCACTCCAAGAATCCAGAAGATAGTACTTAATATTTGCATTCTCATCATATCACTTGCTATTTTACTCCAAGAATCCAGAAGATAGTACTTGATATTTACATTCCCATCATATCACTTGCTATTTCACTCCAAGGATCCAGAAGATAGTACTTAATATTTGCATTCTCATCATATCACTTGCTATTTTACTCCAAGAATCCAGAAGATAGTACTTGATATTTACATTCCCATCATATCACTTGCTATTTTACTCCAAGAATCCAGAAGATAGTACTTGATATTTACATTCCCATCATATCACTTGCTATTTCACTCCAAGGATCCAGAAGATAGTACTTAATATTTGCATTCTCATCATATCACTTGCTATTTTACTCCAAGAATCCAGAAGATAGTACTTGATATTTACATTCCCATCATATCACTTGCTATTTCACTCCAAGGATCCAGAAGATAGTACTTGATATTTACATTCCCATCATATCACTTGCTATTTCACTCCAAGGATCCAGAAGATAGTACTTAATATTTGCATTCTCATCATATCACTTGCTATTTCACTCCAAGAATCCAGAAGATAGTACTTGATATTTACATTCCCATCATATCACTTGGTGTTTTCATTCCAAAAAGTCAGAAGATAGTACTTGATATTATATGTATGTCACATACAGATATTTATCAGGTGTGCTTATTTCCAGGCGACCATATAACTATCATGAACCTACCAATGTCTCCGTTGAAACCGAGAGAAACTTTGAAGCAAGGTAATATTTTGTTTGTATCAGAGTAGTGAATGGAAATTTTGATTTAAAATTTGATCCATTTATTTATTATGTCCGCGAAAGCTCACAGGCAATATTGCTTCCATGTGTTTCATATAAATTCCGTTAATTTCAACATTTAATTTAAAACACCGTTAGATGACATCTTTTTATACCATTTGAACCTTCCTTCACTGAAGTGCAAGAATCTTCCAGTCGCAGCATGTATAATAAAGGAACATAAGAAAGATACATTCCTTTTTATGAATTATTATACTTTTTAAATATGACAACGTTATAAAGTAATTTTTTGAAAATAGTGAAAAATCATTGTTATTCCCCTATTTTATATAACAATGAACATTTGTGTTACATGAACTTGTGGATTATCTAAAAGTTAAAAAAAAAATATGAAAAAGAATAAAAGTCCTAGACTGTACTGTCATAAAACGGATTTAAAAAAAGGAAAGATCTCCTCATATCTTGGTCAATTGTTCTATATGTCTTTAAAATACGCTTTTAAAGCAGGAAAGCTTTTGATTTCATCCAAACAAGGGATATTAACGTATCTATATATGCTATATAATCTACTGGCGACCAATTACTTTCTTAGACATTACCTATGAAATTGCTTCAGCATGCAATTGCGAGTACAGTCAATTCAGTCCTGGATAAAATAATAAATGTAGATCAAAAGAGATTTATTACTAGACGTTAATTCGGCAAAACACAATAATAATGTTCTATTTACTGTGGGAAACGAAAAGACTGCATATACCGGAAATACTATTACTAACAAAATCTGATTAAACGTTTGACGTAGTTTCCTGAGCATTTTTAGAATTTATTTTAATTTTTCCTTTTTGTTTTGGAATCTTATATAAGAAAATGGGTGAAAATATTTTACACGGATGTACGAGTACAAGCATGTGTGATTCAAAATGATCATTTATCTAAAAGGAAATTTCAGTTAGGCAGAGGTTATAGGCGCTGAAAAACAAAATCTGCCGCAAACATCTAGCCTGGGAAGTTGAGTGTCAATGCCCATAAGAGCGAGGGATTAAACTTCAATCCCAAACTGCAAGAATTGGCAAAGCTTTTTAAAGTATGGGAAGAGTGAAACTTTATATTGTTATGAAAGATAGGTATCATTAAAAACTATTATATTGTCAATATTGAACCATCTTTTGATATCATTATCAAACCCCTCTAGATCTCCATTAAAATCGCTCAGTACATTGATTTGTAAATTTTTATGGAATAAAATGAAAACTTAAATAAAAAATATCTGTAATTACACATGATTATTAAAAATGGTCGTTTGAATATAATGCATCTTGATTTATTCGTGAAATCTTTAAAGATCTCATGGATTTAAAGATTGGTGTTGTCCAATGCAAAGTGGAAAGTATTTGTTGCTAACTATATGGAAAAGAAAAGCTCAAACTGTATGATACTGCATCTACATTCATTAACAATGTAGATTCTCTGAAAAACTCGTTCTGCGTTGAGGAATTGATCTTTTGGTCACACTTCATATATAAGGCTTATTCAGATAAGGATGCTTTTTACATATCAAGTCAGCCTATATGGTACAATAAAAATATAAAAACACATTTTTATTTAAATTTTGTAAAAGATTGGTACAAAAAAGGAGCAAGGTTTCTAGTTGATTTACTACGTGAAAATGGAAACTTATCAGACTTCAATTCATTTAGAGAGGGGCCCTGAGTGGCAGAGTGGTCTAAGGCCCTAAGTGGCCGAGTGGTATAAGGTCCTAAGTGGCCGAGTGGCATCAGGCCCTAAGTGGCCGGGTGGTCTAAGGAACTTAACTTTACATATCACTCACACACGACCTACGTGGGTATGTGAAAAAGCTTGCCAGTAGCTTCCCGTTGGTAGATAGTTCATTTCGGGGTCTTCCCGGGTTCTTCCTCTACCAAATATACTGGCAGCCATATAAAACCTATCATGTTGACAAATGGCGTTAAACCCCACACAACCAAACCAAACCAATCATTTAAAGGAAAGTATAAAACGAAAGGAACTTATTTGGATTGGTATAGACTGATACAAGCTATTCCAACACATTGGACATCGGCATTATATAAGTCACAATACAGACAAAGTAATAACAATTCAAAAAATTTCCAAACATGACAATAGGTGTAAGCACATAAATGGAATCTTACAAACACGAAAAGATATTGTTTTGTGAAATAAAGCGAAATGGACAGGAGTGTGTAATATCATAGCAAAAAGTAAGATTTGGTCTGGAGTGTACTCCGACGGTATCCTGTGCACTACTACACGACATTAAGAAAATTCCCGTAAAAAGTATTGTATCACATCTTGGCAATAAGAAAATACCTGTGTGTGGTTAAATTTGCTCTTTTTTGTGGGTTTTTTTTTTAGATGTGAATATCTGTTTTATAAATATTTAGGCACTAGAGATTTTATGGAGGTCTTTCTTTACTTGGATATAAAAGGCCTGATCTAATTATTGTTTTGGATATTAATGACGGCTATAAATGGATATATCACTTATTCCTTATAGCTAAGCATTATGTTAATAGATGGAATTTTTGAATGCATTCCCAGAGCTGGTCAATTATGTAGTTGTTAGAAGCATTTTGCAAATATTGAAAAGAAATAGCTTTTTCAAATAGAAAATTAGACATGTTTTATGGCAAGTTGTCTGCTATTCTAAATCTTGCATGACTCTTTATCTCTTCATAACGTACATTATGTTTTTCTTATTCAAGTATTTAAGATTATCACATGCTGAAAATATTTATATGACAATAAAAGAAAAAAAAAATTCTTCCGTAAGATAAAATTAGTTCTTGGCTGAACGTTTGAAATCTTTGTATGGAAATAATAATAATAATAATAATAATAATAATAATAATAATAATAATAATAATAATAATAATAATAGTACTGGTTTAACTTTACTGCATCGCAAGCACAAGTGTTTAGAAATGCCTGACAGTGTGGCGCTATCTCTCATTCCACGTTTAGATTTAGAATTTGATCCTGCCTCTTTTCTTTATCAACGAAACCAACAGTTCTTAGTGTTACAGAAGGTTTTGAGAAATTAAGGTACAAAAATGGAATGAATCAGGATTCATATAATACGAAGATAGAAAAATGAAGAATGAATTGATAATTATATTTTAGCGATGTTGCAAAATTTGCGAAATGGAAAGGGTCGATCATAGCTGTTTCAACTAGCGTGGATAATGTACAATTCTTAAGAATCTAGATCAGAAGTATAAACTTTTCTTGGGTCTTGCATTTCCAAATATTTTAGATATATTCGTCAAATATATTACATATAATTTTGAACGAGGTTTCATGCACTGAATTCTGTGATCAGGATTTTCGGCATAATTTCATAGATATGACGTTCAGAGACCAAATGAGGGCAATCTTACTTTGGATAGAAAGGAGCGTCGACAGTCAACAAACCCTTTCCGTTCAGAGAGCCCGATTTCTGGATCAAAAGAGCTGCCCACGGATCGCAACAAAAGGTTACATACACATCATATAGATTATAATCTTTCTAACTGACTTAAGTTTGTTTTCTAATTTTATTTTTTATTTTTTATTTATTCATATCATACTTTTTTTCATTTTTTTTTCTTGCTTTTTTTAAAACCACTATTTTTTATATCCCACCCCTCCATAACAGGAAAATATATGCCTTTGATTCACAATACTATACTGAACAACCCCTCTAAAATGTCAGGGTTATGAAAGGGTAACATTTGACTTTTTTACCACCAAACACTAAGTTTTTGGAAACCATGATAGATAAGTCAGAAAATCTTATACAATTTACATAAGACGTACTTACTGACTGTGTGTTGCATACTGATTTATATACATGTAATTACTAGACAGTGTGTTGCATACTAATTTACATACATGTAATTACTAGACTGTGTTGCATACTAATTTACATACATGTAATTACTAGATTCTGTGTTACATACCGATTTATATACATGTAATTACTAGACAGTGTGTTGCATACAAATTTACATACATGTAATTATTAGATGGTGTGTTGCATACTAATTCACATACTTGTAAATACTAGACTGTGTGTTGCATACTAATTTACATACATGTAAATACTAAACTCTGTGTTGCATACTAATTTACATACATGTAAAAACTAGACTCTGTGTTGCATGCTAAATTCGGGTGCACCATGATCGAAGTCACAGCAAGACGAAATATGAATTTCAAACAATTCTGCAAGTTGTGAACATGAAAGAGAGATTACTTAGATTTGGCAGATAAATATAATACACCTTTAAAGACATGGTGTTGTATATCACATTCATGTTCCTAGTTCAAAGTTCGGGATCATAGCAAAGTCAAATATTTCCACCTTAATCTATACCTTATCAACTTTAGGAGATATTTTGATGAAATTTTAGCCTCCGAAATATTAGTAATAGACGATATATATATATATATATATATATATATATATATATATATATATATATATATGAAAATTCGCACGAAATATGCATCGATACTTGACAATTTACAATATTCAAGGAAATGGGGTCCCTGACAATTTACAACATTAAAAGAAACATGGTAGATAGCAAGTATAAATCAGAGTGAAATAAAATTCTAAACTATTTCGAAATCGGTTTCAAATGAGATATGGCGATCATATTTGGTATTTTTGTTTGCCATGTTTAACGACAGTGAGAAAATGACAATGAAATTTTCGAATCCTGGATGCAGGCCCTGAGGGAGGAAGGGGTAGGGTTGGGGATCAAAGGTAATATTTTCCTAGGTAATATGGACACTTCCTTGTAACCTGAAATCTGCCTACACCGATTTAGGGAATGTGATCATAGTGTGCGTAATGGTTCAAGAGGATGACTAGATAACAACGAAGCTTTCGAATCCTGAATACATGCTTTGGGGGTAGGAATGGCTTGGGGTAGTGAATATATTTGCGATAGCTTCCTTTTTTTAGAAAAACTATTACGATGAAAGTTAACATACTATAATCATGAAGTATCACTAGGCAGTTCGCCATGTACCATATGCAGATGTCACGTTCTAAGGTCAAAGTCAAGGTTATTGCCAGATTCAATATTCTTTTTTCGCGATTTCGATTTCAGTTTATAGGTTTCGTTATGTTGTTGTCATTACAAAATATATTTCCACACACATCACAAACATATGTATATGGCATTGTTTATTTCAGTGTTGTTTGCTGCTTGCAGGTGCGCGTTTCAGAAATCTTGATCACACCAGGCAGTGTGTTACAAATGGCCGAAAAATATTACCAGGGTTTTACGATTACATGTTTGCATGTGGTAAATATTACTTTAGCACTGGTATCAAGAGGGATACTACATCGACCACATGCAATGCTTTAGTTTCTTTAAGTACTAAGCAACATCTAAATCCTGACCACCATTGTTTTTTTCTTTACAGTCGTGAGGAAGATTTTCAGAAGTTATTAGACAGCTTTCTTGATCAGGAAGATTACCTTTCTTTCAAGCACTCCTTACAGTAAGTATTACATCAATTAAAGGTTTCATTTTGATGGATTAATTCATTGACTGGAGAAAAGCTATTTAGTGCCGAGGCTGTGGTGTAAAGTGCGTTGCCCAGAGACCTGTCATAACAGCCGATCTGGGCTGGGCTGGGCATAATTTGAACCCGCAATCCACTAATTTTGAATCCGACACACCAACCCCTGCGCCAATGTGGATTTCCATGCAATGGTGACTTGTTTCACAATACTTCCTTACAGAAGTTTAACTATGGCTGTAGTATTCGACCACAAAAACAGGGCTGTATCATAGGTCATGTGGAAAGGTAAATAGTGAAATATAGCAGACATCTCTACATCAAGGGCACCTGCTCATAATGGACAAGATTTATGAACTTTTTCTCCTAAGTTTTATTACATATTTCATCTATATAATAAGAATATTTATTTATATATAAGTAAATATATAAGTAACAGAGTTAAAGATGATGCTTAAAGTCATTTTCTGAGTCTTTAATATATTTTTAGACGATTAAGTGCCAACTGTATAAGAAATGTCGACCAGAAAAAAGCGAGTTGATTGTTCTGTCCTTTTCGTTAGTATAAAGTTGTACTCGTCCGTTAATCATATACAAACGGAAAAAGAAGCTAGACAGGAATTACTTTCTCAGTTTGATCTTTAAGTGGTATATTCATAAGGGGTTTTGTCTACTCGCTGAAATGGTATTGCAGTTCATACATCGAGCGTGTATAGTATGGCTGAATTATCTCGTTCACGTAAACCATGCACGGTGCATGCACACCGTTGAATTTATTTATCAGGTGGAACAAGCACTAATAACTATTTCAGTGAAAGCTAAAACGGAGAGGCCATATAACGGGGGATAGCCTAGAACCGGGGGTTACAATAAATACGCGAAGAATACGCTCGAATTACGCACGGAATATGCTCCAATACCTCGTCAATTCTTCTCGGAGATAGGTTCTGCCTTTCTTTTCTTTAAGCTTTATACTTCCCAGAACAAGTGTAGGCCCAAGGCACTCTGGTCTCCTGGTCCGAATCTCTGACGTGAGTCCGCAGAGGTAACGCCAGATCCAATTGCCTCTTTCAAAGTCCAATTCTTTCGCCTTAAGCATGGATCGACTTTTGCCAGCCAACATAGTATGACCATGAATCCATGGAAATGTGTGCCTTGCGTAGGTCGTTAGCCTAATTCTTTATTTTTATGGCCGGAAATTATAACGGGTCACCTCACTTATGCCGTGTCTTTTAGACACGTTGTTGCACATACCAATGTTGTCTCCGACGTGAACAAAAATATTGATAAAAATCATAACTACTGAAATATAAATCTAGCAAGCATTTCATTACTTAACTCTTACATTTCGATCTCATTAATATGTTATAAACTTTTTCGATGTTTTCAATTAAATAGATAAATATTTTATTATTATTATTATTATTATTATTATTATTATTATTGTTATTGTTGATTTTTCTGTGCTGATTTATTTATCTATTTCTTCATTTATTTTCAGCTGCGGAAACCCACACATACATCAGATACAAGGAGTAGTAGAGGGAAAGAGCGAAGCCTGAAAGCATTGTTATGTTCAAAGAGTAGCACTAGCAGATCATTGCATATTAGAAAAGCGATACCGTGGATATCTACCTTTCATAGTTAGTTTATATGCAATTATAGAATCACGGTTCATTTTCTTCTTTTTTTCTATTTATCAAAAAGATTTGAATGGTAAAGAGGACAGCAAACTTTCAAACATCATGAAATGAATAAGAATGTAAATTATAGTAAGATATGTGCAACAATAATAAAACATTATTCATTTATAATATATCATCTGACTATAACGAGTTCGTGGACAATATTATTATGCAGAGAATAAAGGAAAATTGTATTACTCTCTGTGACAGTCTATTTTCTTGTTTCTTCAGCACAAGATTTGGCCGTCCGATCAAGTCAGAAGGTGTGTGTGCGGGGCGGGGGGGCGGGGGGGGGGGGGGGGGGGGGGGGGCGGGGGGGGGGGGCATATTTCCTTTTTTTCTTCTTCTACTTTCCTTTCTTATATTTTGTTCCAAGGTTTTCCGCTCTAAACAAAACTCCATTCTTGAATCACAGGGCTGACAATTTCCGCTTCTGTACATCAATTATTAAGTAGATGAGCAAACGAGAGGCCGGTTGTTGCCACTCTGATGCAACACACCACTATGGCCTCAGCTTGACAGGTGATATGTTAAAGACCGATTTCGTTTCGCTGATCTCTTTTATAGATAACCATTGTGATTAGGGAAACATCTACCGTTATGGCCTCTAAGGGAGGTGTCTAGGATCAATCTAGTGAAGATTATACTTTGATCGATTATATAACTCTGTGTATGACTGACATGAGAACACAATAAATCAGCGTAAATCTCTGTCCCCTTCTTGGTTTCTGAGTCGGATGGGGAACACGGGTGACGCAATAATGCTTTTCTATTATGGGAAACATGCTAAATAAGCAGTCAATAATGGGAGAGCTGGTCTAATACGATCAGAAACAATTCGATTAGTGATTAGGAAGAAGAAACTATTCCGAGTCAAGACCAATGGTCGAGCTTTCTCATTATAGAATCGACTTGTGCGAACCAAAAAATAAGAAACTTCTCGCTTTTTCTCATTGTAAAAACCCTTTAAGGTCTTTCTGGAGAGCCAGACAGTACCAAACAAAAACAAAAACCTCAGCTCTTGACAATTGTTGAGTGCAGCAATAAATCTAACTCTGATAATCTACTTCGCTCAAAGCACTCTGTGCACATACCCATCAATGTATCTCTGCGTAAATCTTGAACGCATATGGATTTGTCGTGCGACTAACTGCAATTAGTTTGAAATGCTGGAATATATCTGATCTCAACATTCGCCGAAACGATAAACTGAGTCCCGGCCACACTGACATATCGACGTTCGACTGCGTCACTTTAGCTGCATCGATCAAAACCGGGTTATTAAACATCATAGTATACCCTTTGATCCCTAATCACTTGCAGTACTTTAACTGGCAGAAATAGGGTCATCTGCCCCAGATGTGGTCAAGGAGATCACGATGAATCAGCAGGCAAGGAGAATGCTTAATGTGTATATTGCCAAGGCGACTACTTCTATTAAGTCAGAGACTGCCCTAAATGGAAGAATGAGAACGAAAAACAAAGGGTGAAACATGGGAAAGGTCTGAGTTTCACCGAGGCCAGAAAGATCGTGAAGCTCACAACACGTTTTTCACATTGCCGACAAATTCTAGAGTGGAGAAGAAACCTTCCACAAATTCCGTGTATATCCAGACAAACGTTAACTGCCCACAGGGTAAGACCAAGTTTACAGTTTACATACTATGGTTTAACTGCATTCATAATCTACATGGTCAAAATGTCTTATATAAACTGCATTCTTTTATAAAGTCCACGATGTTCTCAGGAGGTAGATAACGAAAAGGTTCTTAACTGAGTTCACAGAAATAAAAACTTGTATCTCACAATGTGGAAGTCGATACATTCGACAAGAATGTGTTCCACTGGCAGTTGACACTGGTAAGGTATCCCCTCTGGTCGAGGTTCCCTCTTCAGGAGGTATGCATGGGTCAGGTATGTTTGTCCTATACACGAACGGTACAATACCACATCATCTCTGCGATTTGTTCTATGTGAGGGACGCCACTCTCCAATCATGGGTTTAATGTTCCGACGCTTGTCTGTGGAGTTGTCATTCCACATATTTTTCTAAATATGCAGAGCATGCCGATTTATATATTTTGAAGTCAGTATAAGGAATCTTCCACTCAGAAACTGGCTACTTTATCTGCCAATTTGTTACCCTTAATACTGATCTGATTAGGCAGTCAAATGTCCAGAATAATTTTGTTCCCAGGTTTTATGACCATCGTTGGAATCTAATGTTCAACACACATTGCTCTATTTGTGTATGAAATATATGAATTGTTTAATATCCAGCTTGAGGATAAGATGCTCTGTTCTCCTGATTACAACAACCTCGCAGAAACCAGAAGTACA
This sequence comes from Margaritifera margaritifera, assembly GCA_029931535.1. Classification (NCBI taxonomy): domain Eukaryota; kingdom Metazoa; phylum Mollusca; class Bivalvia; order Unionida; family Margaritiferidae; genus Margaritifera; species Margaritifera margaritifera. Next base: position 880,724 of record JAQPZY010001568.1, on the reverse strand, counting down.
TGAGGTTGAGTTTGAAGTAAAGAAGCTTGGACAGCAGCTAAGACATTTCAAAGTTGTAGACTCGACATCTTCGATTTGTCCATTATGATCTAGCTACAAAAAGAATGAGCTGTCTACGTTGAATGCAAACACAATATAGGAAAAGGTAGGCTTCTAAACTTTAAATTCCGGTTACTTTGCAGAAGATGTGCATGTTTTTATGAAAAACAAGGAATATTTAGCCATTTTCATTACAGTGCATATCATACACATGCTCAACTGGTACCATTAATCTTCAGTTTTCAAAGGCGGATCACAACATCCTTTAGCTAGTGCTTCTTAATAAAAGACGCAGAGCATGAATGTTCCTCCAGAACACGAATGATCATACTCACTCCTATAGTTAACCAGTACAAAGGTAAACCCGTATATGCAATATGCTGATAAAGCAATGTTTAAAAAAATCCTGGAAGAGTATGCATGCTTTTCAAGGAATGCACAAATAGACCTCCTGCAGGTTCGGGGATGCAAAATAGACCCAATTCACATGCTACATGTCGTAAGAGGCGACTAATTGAGGCAACCTCTTTGCCGTGGGTTGCCAAGTTCTTTGCCGTGGGTTGCGTCCTGTATCGGTGGAGGGGACGATCGTGATACCTGAACAGAAGAGAGGCAGAATTGTTGCCAAGCCGATTCAGCACAGTACTTTGGCCTCAACATCAGCTAGACAGATGTTCAGATGGGCCCGGTCTGATCAATCGGCTATTTAGGACAAGCTTCGGGGGCTAAATTAATAATATATTCACTTCTATTCATCTCAAGACGTTTAAAGGTCGCCGTTGTCGTTGTATTTAAGGGACATGTAATATTGCATTGTAAAAGTTTACGAAAGGACGTGGCTTGTAAGGGTGTTGGCAAGGATTGAATTGAGTAAGGATTATACATTACTCGAGGATATTACCCCGTGTAGCTCTGATATGAGAAAGCAATGAATCAGTGTTAATATCTGTCCCATTGTTGGGCTCCCAGGCGGCTGAGGCGAACGAGAGACAAAGCAATCCTGTTCCGTTATGGGAAAACACAACAAACCACAACCAATAATGGGGGGATGGAAGGAGCTGGTCTCAAAAAGGATCAGGAACAAGTCAACTTGTGACTCGGAAGAGGAAACTGTTTCGAGTCAAGAAAACTGGCATTGATTTCTCATAGCTGAGTCAACCGATTAGGGTCAGAAGATGAGTATGCTTTCGCCATTCGTGATATCAAAAGCATTTCAGAGCCTTGGAGTCGATTCTAAAAGTGTGAAACGAAAAGCAAAAGGGCCAATTACTTGTAGATTACAGCTGCAAAGATTACTCTGGTAATCTGTATCACTCAAACGATTTACGGAGATATGCATCAATGTATCTCCAAATAAGTCTCTCAAAGCACTTAGAGGTGACGTTTTATCTACGGATTTAGATGACTGTAAAGAGATTGATATTCTAGAAATTCTTAGAACTCAGAACGTATACCAAACGAAACGAATCAAAATTCACCATAGCGGCATGTTGATTCCCATCAACACTTACAGACTGACTTTCAACTTTGCCATTCTGCCTGCATCGATCAAGGCTAGATTCCTAAACATCGCAATAAATCCTTTCATTCAAAAACCCTTGCGGTGCTTTAACGGTCAGAAGTATAGCCACCACAAAAATGGCTTCAAAAAAGTTCCCCCAGGTATAACCAAGAGGGCCACGATGGATCAATATGCAAAAATATCTCCTGTACGAATTGCCCGGATGACAACTTCTCGTACTCCAGAGACTGCCCCAAGTGGAACCTTGAGAAGGAGATACAACGCGTGAAATATGAGAGGCTAGAGAATTTTGTGGACGCCACAACTCCACTTAACACTGCCGGCAAATCCTACTAAAACAATGCCAAGATGGAGAAGAAGAAAAAAACCTTCTACAAACTCAACGTGCTATCAAGAGACATCTATAAATAAAACGGTATCATGACTCAAAAATAACTCACAATCTACAACAACCTTTCAGGGAAAAAATGATAATAAAACTCCTCACAGCCAAATTAATCTCAGTACTACATTATAGGCCATATCTGTTCATGGATCCATACACAAAGCTCTGACACTTTTCTCATTGTATCTTCCAACAAGCACTCCAGTTAGCAAATCTGACTTTTACCGTCTTAATGATCAGTTATCGGCACATTTTGTTTTATTTGGCTACTTTAACGGTCACCATACACCTTGGAACTGCAAAGATATCAACGAAAGAGGAATGGAAATAGAAGACTTTGTTTTTAAAAAAATCATTGTCCATTTATTGATAAGTCGTATGCATACCTACATCATAAGTCGTGAACCTATCTACTTCCTGACACAGGAGCCTAGTCGTCCGTAATCAGTCCATCTGCGATTTATCTCATATTTTTGTTATCTTGTGAAGGTGGTGGCAAACTCAGTCGCAGCTACAACTTTCTAATATACTGAAGAAATAATACACCCTAACCCTAAGGGCTATACAGAGATAGAAATTGAACAAATCAGATTGGGAAACGCTTTAGTCACTCTGCAAGTAGATTTGACAGCTGATCGTTTTGTAAACGTAGCGGATCCGATACTCTTACATTCGCCAGGGTTCTGGTAGGGATACAAAACCCAAATCTTAGGCTGCTCTTATATGTCTCAACAAACCATGGTTCGATAATGCTTGCAATTACGCCATTACAGGTCTTAAACATTTAAATGCCAGTCTAACAGCTGAACATCTGAATAAATACCACGTATACTGATCAAATGCTCGTCGCACCATTAGAATGAGCAATAGGGAAACATGGAGATCCCGTGTCTCTAGGTTGCACTCTCACTCCTCAATTAAATCAGTATTGAATATAGTACAAAAAATCATTTGAAAAAATAAAAACAGCTGAATCAAACAGTTAAAAATAATTTAATAAAATGGATACTACCTTACTTTGGCCGAAACTTTCTGCAAGTATTATTCACTGGAAATCTATTCTGAAGACTTCCATGGTTTTAAAACCAGAAAGAAATGGTTCCTTTAAATTTTGAAAATGCAAACTCTGAAGACTGCAATAAGCCCTTCACTCTCAGAGAACAACAAGATCCTCTTGATTGCGTCTATGACACTTCAGCAGGACCAGGTGATAGCCACTCTCTGCTTCCGAAACAAATACCTCATACAGTTTTCAATTCGCTGCTAAACATTTGGATAAAAATTGGGAAACTGACGACCTCCCTCCATCATGGTGAGAAGCAATGGGATACCAGTATCAACGCCTAGCAAGGGCCTTACCTACCCCTCCAATTGTCATCCCATAGCTCTAAAAAGCTGTATTTGAAAATCGATGAAACGAATGATGAACAACAGACTTCTCTGGGATCTTGAATCAATGGAACTACTGCCAGATATTCAATGTAGATTCACGTGCCAGAGAAGCGCAATTGGCCATTTAGTCAGATTTGAAACATGTATCAGAGAGAGTGTGCATAAAGAAAGAGATTTAGTAGCCATTTTCATTTACATGGAACAAGCTTACCACACTACATGGAAGTACGGCATGATGAATGATCTATTTAACCTACGTTAAATCGGCCGCCTACCTATTTTATATGTCCAATTTTTGTTGCAAGATCGAAATTTCAGATATAAAGTAGGTACCACCCTTTCTGAAAGCTATCCTGGGGATATGTGCGTATCTCAGGGCAGAATATTGTCAGTTATCCTTTTCAAAATCAAATTGACAACATAGTTAAATGTTCAAAATCTACGAGCTGACTGTTCATTATACGTCGAGGACTTTTCCATCTGCTATAGGTAAAAAAAAAGTATGCATACTATTCAACATCAACGACAGGTATGCTTAAGTAGGGTTGAAAATTGGTCCGAGGAAAACGGGTTCAAATTTTCGAAATCTAAGACTGTTTGTATGCACTTCTGCTAATTCCGTAGAATACAAGATGGCCCAACATTCAATTATAAGGGTACTCTTATCCCTGTTGTGTAGAAGGCAAAAGTTTAAGTATCTGTTTTTGACCGTAAACTAAATTTCCTTCCACATATTAGATACCTCTGTGATAAATATAAAAAAAAACTAGATTTAATAAGCGTCATGGCAAACACAGATTGGAGAGGAGAACGGAAGGTCTTACTCTAGATATACAGACCTTTATATAAACTTGACTATGGCTTGATTTTGATCACACCGCAAATCGTAAATTCAGATTCTTGATTGGATACGCAATTAGGGATTCAGTTCTTGTCTAGGAGCATTGAGAACATCCCCTTCAGGAAACCTATATGTTTAGGCAAATGAACAATCAATCACCTTAGTGGATGTCAGATAATGTCTGGTGTATCCATAGTTTTTTTTCAGCTTTTTTTCAATAGCAGCTCGAGAAATGTGCATACATGATTTTATAGGTTACACTATATTTATCGGTGGATGTCAGATTATATCTGATTTACCTGATATAGTAATAGTCTCAGCTTGTTCTCACAGTATCAAAAAAAGAGATGTCGCTATCATTTTTAGCTGACATGATAATTGACGGTTGGTATCAGATTATGTTTGATATACCCGATGATTCCCTTACAGGTTATTTTCAATGATATCCAAATAAAAATGTGCAATGTACTTCTTTAGGTTGCATTATATTTAACAGTGGATGTCAGATTATGTTGATCTACTTGATACATTCATAGTTTCAGCCTGTTGTCAAAAATATATAAAGAAAATACTATACTATCTTTCGGTGAAATTATATTTGATGGTGGATATCAAATTTTATCTGATCTACCCGATATATGCAGTTTCCGCTTGTTTTTAATAGAATATCGATAACAAGAGGCCCAAGTGCATCTGCAATTTATCACCAGGCTGATAACTACCTAATAGTCAGATGCCAGAGCAGACAATGACAAAATGTGGGCCAGTAAGATTCTTCCTGTAGAAATTATTTCTTGGCTTGTTGATTGCATGTGTTATGAAAAACAATTGTTTAAAGATTTGTCTATATTATTGTATATTTATCTATATTAGATGGCACATCAGCGTCATTTGTCCAATATTGAAAGACCTTTATGCCAGGATGCGTTCTGTAAATGTTGGTCAAAATCTGTTGAGCGGTTTGGAATTTTTTTTTTTTTTTTTTTTTCTTTTTTGATTGTTTGTTTGTTTGTGGAGGGGTGTTGCTGTTGTTGTTTGTTTTTTTTTTTTTTTTTTTGGTTTTTTTTTTTGGGGGGGGGGTAGGGAAGAGTAGTTATAGATATAAATGTTTAAATATTTCCGTACCCCTTCATGTCAGGATTATTTCGAATTTGATTAAATTATGTTTTGTGATTTTTGAGAAAACGTTGTTTTAAAGATTTTCCACTTTTGAAAATGGTGGTTAGATTTATTGGCGAACCGCATCATATCTAAAAATGTGAACGCCGTTCATAAGGGGATGATTTCTGTCAAATGGTCAAATTCTGTTGAGCAGTTTTTGAAAAAATGTTGTTTATACGATTTTCCATTTTTATTAACGATAGTTAAATTTAATGACAGATCGGGATCACTTGTATCAGATTGGAGGTCCATATTATCAAGATGCTTTATGTCATATTTGGTCAAATACCGTTGAGCGAGTTTTGAGAAGAAGTCGCTTAAAGTGTTTTAATAATGTTAGTGATGGTGATCATATTTGATAGCGCACTGGCAGAATTTGTACAAACTTTAAAGACCTTGATGAGAGGATGCTTTCTGTCAATATTGGTTACATTATGAAGAGCGATGTTTGAGAAATCGTTCACAGATTTCACTATTTTTAGTAATGGTGGCATAAGTGATTACTCATAGGTATCATTTGAACAAATTGAAAGAACTATGTCAAGTTTGATCAGATTCACGGAGCGGTAGTTTCTTTTATGGGCTGTAATGCTATAAACATCGATGGTACATTGCTTAAAATATCAAATAAGCCTATTAAGCAGACCAGTAAGAAGTCTATGAGCTGACCAATTACATGCTAGCTACACGCTGTTAAAAGATCTAATTACTGGTGTAGTGATCCAGTATCACGCTGACAACGGACTGCGTAAGATGTTTTCGTAATTATCTGAAGTTTCCTCAAATTTATTCAAGCTCCCTTCCATCCCCTAAAAAACATTAGCCAAGTACTTTGTTAATAGTTTGTGTACCTACCATGCCACAGAACTTCTTGAACAAGGTTTTTACTTCTGTTTACATTCATGCAACAATCTATTTGTTTTTTTCTTTTCTTATTTCATACTTTCCCAACCACAACATGAAAACGTAATGTTGTTTTTTTTTCTGTCTTCATATCTTTTTATCGTTCGCTTTAGTATGCCATGTTCACCATTTGTCTCCCACCTGCACAGTGGGAATAGTAAGTTTTTAGTATCGGTCATTTCCATTATTATACGCCTGTAACTTTAACATTTACCTCTTTATGCCTTAAGTATGTTTTTCCATAATTGCCCTAATTGTCCCCCACATAAGTAGTGAAAATAGAAAGCTTTTCATATCATGTGTGATCATTTGCAGAGTTTTGTGCATGTAAATGTGGACATTAATGATTTTTTTCTTCCAAAAGTGTTTCTGAATCATTCATCTGATATGCATCTTCTTTTCAGAGATGATTTTAGCACACGATGTTCTAATATTTATCCAACTTTCAAGCAAGACTTTCTGATGGAATTATTTGCTAAATTTTAAACTAAAATTGTAGTCTCTATTTCTTGGCATTATCAAGCATTAAAAAAAATCACCTGGCATTATCAAGCATTAACAAAAATCAATAAATTTTATATGTTGGAGTTTCCCAAGGCATTATGGGATGTTTTCCATACTCAGCAGTTAGAAAGAATGAAAAGACAGAATAAACTGTCTTAACGTAGATTCCTGGAAATTTGGTTCGGCCATTAGAGCGTCAGTCGTTTCCAGAGACTCTTGTTAATTTATATAATTATTTTATAAATCAATGTTGTTGTTTTAATGTTTCTTTATTAAGAACCATTTGATAGACCGGAAAATGTTTTATTGATTGCTTAATGGATCGAGTTAGTTAGTTATTTTTATTTATATATTTTTTTCTTTGTTTCTTACAGCCACTTGCTAAATTGCTATAATGACAGAGTGAATGTAATATTTCTATGGTTTGTTTCCTTGATTCGCAACAATAGGCTTACAGGGCTGTACACTACTGTAATGTATCGATTTTATCCACCGTTCCTTCAAAACGGGACTAAGGCTTGCACGCCGTTTGCGTCAAGACTTTGTTTGTTACGTTACGTCTCCTGTTTCGTGTATATTTTCCTTATACGTTTATTTATCACTCTTGTAAATCATTTATTAAATTATCAACTATCCTGTGCAGCACTATACAATAAGAGTTGCTCCATTTTATTTAGAAATAAATAGAAGTAACCAAAAGCTAAACATTTCTTTAAGTTTTTAGATCACAAGCTCGCGAGAAAAGGGAAAAAATCGCTAAATACTTCAGTAAATCAGTTCAAACTGATTGCAAGTAATGTTGCTTGTACTTTTGAAAATGAACAAGCTGGAGTCTACGGTTTGAAAGAGATATCGGCTTCATCTGGTAGGTATGTTATCGTGGCAGATTTCTGCCAGCCACTTGCCACTTATTCACTTAAGTAATTCGATTATTCATTGAAATATGTTGGCATAATTATAAATAAGTCGTTTTAAGACGACAAATAAGTCGACTTATGCAAAATATAAAGTGACATATACGTTTATTTATGTCGACTTAATAACAGGATAATTTGACTAAAAGCTGTGTTAGTGCCCACTTCTACCATTTGAACCATTGAAATAAGTCAACATAATGTTGCCAAAGTCGACATAATTTAAGCAAGTCGATCTTCAAGTAGCGAGATCTTGATATTTAAAAATTGATACATGACGGAGGATTTAAACTGAAAAACTTCGGTTGTTTGTGTCTTTTTTTCAAGTGGTATGTATATTCCAGGATCTCACACTGAAGGCAAGTAACACTCTGAGCCAGTTAAAACAAAGTATTCTTATTAATTATTATAAAACGAATTGACTGAAATGGGAACCAACTTCCTGCTTGGTTTAATACAGAATCCGTTGAGGATCCTTTTTTAGCTGTACTGGTCATATACCAGAAGAACTTATAGGATGCTCTGTTGTCCGTAGTCCGAAGTCCGAAGTCCGGTAGCACAAGTTTGTTATCGCTACTCCTCCTAAACTAGAGGATTGCCATGAAACTTTTCACTCACATTCATCCTAAGGTCTAGTCGATCCTAAATGAAAATGGTGTTGCTCAGACATCCAATGTGGCCACCACAGCAGCCAAAAATCTTGTTATTGCTACTCCTCCTGAATGGATGGTCATATCAACATAGGGGTGGGGGTTGTTTCACTGAAAGACTTCGTATGATGGTTAGTTGGTTCTAAATAAAAATAGTCCCGATCTCTGACGTCTGATATGGCCGCCACGGCATTCATCTTTAAAACATTATTATCGATCTCTTTCTGACCCGAAAGTCATATCGTCATTGGGATTTTACCAGAACACTTCTTAGGATGTCTAGTTCGTCCAAAATGAAAATGATCCCTCTTGACATCCAATAGGGCCACTATAGCTGTAATCCTGAAAATCTTGTTATCACTACTCCTCCTGAATGTATGGTCATTTCAACATGGGTTTTTTTCACTTAAAGACTTTTATGATGTCTAGTTTGTCCTTAATGAAAATGGTGCCGATCTGACATCCAATGGCGACCACGGCAGCCATTTTTGAAAATCTTGTTATCGCTAATACTCCTGAACAGAAAGTCATTATCGGCAGAGGAGTTTCACCAGAAGGCTTCTTATGATGTCTAGTTGGTCCTAAATGAAATGGTGAAGCTAGGGCATCCAATATGGCCACCTCAGCGGCCATCTTGAAAATTTTGTTATCACTACTGCACCGGAATGGATGGGATTTTAAGATGGGGTTTTCACTAAAAGACTATTTATGATGTCTAGATTGCCTAAATGAAAATGGTGCCGATCTGACATAAAATATGGCCACCACAGAAGCCATCTTGAAATTGTATTATTGCTACACCTCCTGAACGGAAAGTCATATCAGCATGAGGTTTTTACTGGACGACTACTTATGATCTCTGTATAGTCTTAAATAAAAAGTGTGCTGATCTGATATGCAATATAGCCGCCACAGATACATCCTTAAAATCTTATTGCTACTCCTCTTAGATGGAAAGCCAAATCAACATTGAGTTTTCAACAAAAGACTTCTTATTGTGTATAGTTGGTACTAAACGAAATTGGTGCCGATCTGATATCCAGTATGGCCACCATGGCAACCATCTGGAAAATATTAATATTGCTACTTCTAAGTGGAAAGTCATGTCAACATGGGGTTTTCAACAGAAGACTAAATATGATATTTAGTTGGTCCTGAATGAAAATGGTGCCGATCTGACCTCAAATAGGGCTGCCACACTGAACATATTGAAAATCTTGTCACTAATTCCCCAGAATGGATGGTCATAATAACATCGGATTTTCATCAAAAATTCTTCTAAAGGTTTCCACTGAGCAAAATGAAAATGTAACGAACTTGTATCCAATATGACTGCCAGAGTGGTTAATTTGAAAATGTTATGGCTCAAGAATATCATAGATGGTTTCAACAGTCAGCAGATACAATGAGGACATGATCTTATCTTGAATTACTGGAAATTCTTTGCAGACAGTAGAGCGCCAATCCCTTCGAGAGACTCGTGTTTTCTTCATCGAAGCCCGCAGCGCAGATTTAAAATAATGATGGCGTTCTGTTAAGAATTTTTTACTCATGATGTATTTCTACTCAGTGTGTGAGCCCGCGCGCGTGTATATATATATATATATATATATATATATATATAGAGAGAGAGAGAGAGAGAGAGAGAGAGAGAGAGAGAGAGAGAGAGAGAGAGAGAGATATGTGTGTGTGTGTGAGAGAGAGAGAGAGAGAGAGAGAGAGAGAGAGAGAGAGAGAGAGAGGGGGGGGGGGCAAGTTTATGAGGTGCAACACTGTATAGAAGTTTACATGGTATTTTAGTCCATTCCGGCGTTTTTCTCATTAAACTGATCCTATGTGTATCTTGTTAGTTCTTGGAGCCTTCTTAAGAATTTTTTTTTTCATTTGGACATTGTATCAAGATAAGTCAGATCCTTGAATTGTTCTCACAAGTCATAAAAAGTTCCATGGTTTACTTACTCAGAAGTTAATGGAGAAAATTTACTTATGAAAAACATGTTTTTAAAGTACATATTGTGAGTACTATGTCTGATTATATGAAGAAGTGTTTTTAAAACATCGTTACTAGAGTCAAATTTATGACAGAGATTTTCATGTGCTGATGAAATAAATAAATAAATAAATATTTAAATAGTTTACTATATAAAATACATGTAGTTTGTAATTGTTTTAGTTTGGGGAATAATGTCAGAGAAATAAAACTCGAATTATTTCATTCTTCTTCTTCTTGATTTGGTTTTTCCTTTCTAATAATTTTATTTTTCACATCATGTCTACCTATACATCGGTTATGCTGAGCACTGACACTGAATGGAGTGGTATAGAGAAAGATGAGCTGATTGCTCTTTATTATCATGCGGGTTACACAATTAGAGAGATTACAGGATTTCTTGCTCTTTGTCTCTCTGTTGCTGTAAGTGAAGGCAGGTTCACCATATACTACGGAGGATGAATCTTTATAGAATGAACAATCTGTCGTCTCTGGAAGAAACTAGACAGGCAATTTTACAAGAACTTCCAGGAACTGGTAGGAATATTGAGTATCGTGTTATGAGAAGGCGACTTTTAGTGGATCATGGTATCGTAGCTTCCCTGAACTCGTGCGGCTGGCTATGTTAGTTCTGGATTCCGAAGGTTTATTAGCTAGGAGAAGGCATCGGATACGGCGACGCACATATTACAATGAAGGACCACATTATGCCATACACATAGATGGTTGGGACAAACTTAAACAATACAGTATTTCTGTACATGGAGCTATTGATGGATTTTCAAAACGCGTACTTCGGCTGAAAGCGTGTGATTCTAACAGAACACCTCAATACATAGCCAGATGTTATCTTAATTACCTTGAGGAAATTGGTGGAGTGCCGATGCTGATTTGTGCTAACAGAGGCACGGAAAATTCATTAGTTCGCACCCTTCAGCATGCTTTAATTTGGCACCACAGGGATCCATTGCAAGGACTTTCGAGTTTTCTGTATGTGTCATCAATGCGAAATACACGAATCGAACGATTTGGAGAATGTTTACGCAGCATGTGTGGTGGTGTTTAGATAGCGTTTTTCAAAGACTTAACAGATGTCGGAATCCTGGACACTTCTGACAACTTTGACCAAGAATGTCTTCGATATTGCTTCCTACAATTAATAAACCATGATCATCGGCAGGTTGCACAACACTGGACCGAGCATCGAATGAGGCCATGTAGAAACGCCGAAACAACAGCTGGAAAATAAGAAGTACTGTATTTCCAGCCTGAGAATTATATGTCTACAAATTATAAATTACAGGTACCAGCTGACATTTGGGTTATTAGGGATGAATATATTCAAAATCCACCTATTCCTGAAGTATCTCAGAAGTTCACGACAGTTGCAGCAGAAGTTCTTCGCCGCCTTAGATTCAGGAACCCTCCAGAATCGAGAGAAACCCTGAATGTATTCTGTGCAATTGCCACTTACGTAGAAGAACTGAATTAATGCGCTTTTTTTCAATGTAATGTATTATTTAATGTAACGAGGGTATTGTTTCACACAAATAGCATGCTATCCCGACTAGTACAGAAAAGATACTAAGCAATTAAATTAAAAAGATGGAGAGTACTTTGTGAAATATCCAGAAGCACAAAATACATATCTTCTTAAGCTCTAAACTTTGTAAAAAAAAAATGCTTGATTTTTTTTAAAAAATGACTGTTTAAAAACAATGTTGTTCTTATTATAAGTTTCGTACATTATTTTTTATCACAAATGTTGTACTGACCAAAGACTGGGACAGGTAAAATATGTAGGGAGGCTATACATGAACACTTTTCTTCTGGTTTGACTTTACTGTAACCATTCTCAGATACGCTGGGCTGACGAACTCCACTTCTGTTCAGTCTTTTCTACATTTATGAACAGAAATCGAGTTTGCCAGCCCTGAGTATCTGAGTATAAATGTATAGCTAGTCCACTTGATTAGATTCTGTTTGCTAAATAACGGATATTCTCGGGGCTGTTTTATTTTTCGCAGTAGAAGATTACTTTCTTGCTGGACTGTCTCTCTCATCTTCATACAACCAGCCACAATATCGGAAATGGCTAAGGGTGCAAGAAACAGTTTACATGCACAAATTTGATTCCGCATCAGCCTGCCTAATATAAATATTCTACAAGAAAATAAAAAATTATACTCCAGTGAGGTCAGAAAGGTCCACAATGTTGGATAGCATAAATAAATCAAAACATAAGAATATCATTTATTTGACCCGACAAGTCAATGAAACCTCATAGCAAAATAAGTTTATAAACCCCAGCCCCAAATTCACACAGGCATTTTTCATTTCTGAAGGTCATTTTTGATACAAAGTGATACTCGCGTTGCAAATGCATGCCCTATCCCAAAGTAATAATCTAAAATCCAACCAAACAAACAAACAAACAAACAAACAAAAAACCAACAAAAAATCACTGCGTACCAAATAACATTATTCCAGTCAAAATAGTTGCCATCATGGCCTTTTTTTAGACAGTCTACTTGTCTTGAACCCTACGTGCCAGGGGTGGCTAACTCTGCTTATTAGCCAATATATGGTATTTCAGTTCCTAGATTTTGTGAAGTAACTATGGAAGCAATCAGAGCCCCTCGGCTATTTCTGCGAAACATAAACATGCATCGGATGCATGTCAGTGTAGTAATTTTCAGACAAATCATAAATTTTGTTCCCCGGATATTTTTGCACAAAAACTACGCACTCTAAGTGTGTTTATGTTAAAGATATTTCATATCAAAAATAAATAACGTAGTATAAAGGAATGGTTATCGCTCTACTATGAGTGCCTGGTACGTAATGAATAGTAATGCGCAGATTGATGCACACGATGTCGACGATTTGACTTTAATATGACGAGGCCATATCCGAAAATAAGCCCAGTCTCCACTTGTTATATATATTTGTATATAGTAAACTCCCAATCCGTGTTAATGAAAGTATATATATATATATATATATATATATATATATATATATATATATATATATATATATATATATATCAGATTGGCTCCATTTTCATTCAGGACCAACTAAACATTATACGTGAAGTTTTTTAGTGAAAACCTCATGTTGATATGACCATTCAGGAAAAGTAGCGATAAGAGTTTCAAGATGGCTGCCAAATTGGATGTCCATGAGGCTGCGTTTTCATTTAAGGACCAATTAGACCATGGGATGAATGAATGTGTAAAGTTTCATGCCATCCTCAAAGTGGTTTAGGAGGAGCAGGGATAACAAACTTGTGATAACGGACGAACGACAGACCATATCATAAGCCCTTCTTGTCTATGACCAGTAAACCTAAAAACTTGAACACTGACCTTAATCTGGGGTGTATATGGATGGAAAGATAGACACTACATGGACGCCAATGTGGTCACTATGTCGAGCTTCCACCAAGTTTCAATTTAAACAAATCAAAAGCAATATGACTGCTGAAGTAACTTACCATCAGGTAAAAAGTATTATAGTGCAAGACTACAAGCTATGCTATGGATGACAGTATAAAGAATCAGTTATTTTGAAACAAATAAAGGGTCCTCCAAAAACTACTCTGGCAATTGTCATTGGGATGTATATGACTTTCATAAGTGTTTCTGGCTGATACAGGATTTAGCAAGATTTGTGGAGCCTCTAAACAACCAGTATCCATAGTCGTTTATGGATACTGCGACATTACACTATGGATCATAAGTGTACTTTTCCTGTTGCTCCTGAGAAGAGGATACTGATTATCAAAGCAGGAAACGTACAAGGACATAGTCATGTGAATGTTCTGTTATTTCACTAAGACATACAATGTTTTTTCCTTTCTGTGCAAACAAGACTCATCATTATCTTATAACATTTGATGTACATAACTATCTTGCAACTTTTAATTTCCTGATTATGCCACTTGATATGAGTAGGTTTGTTATGATGGATCAAGTACAGTGGTCCCCCTCTTAAATGGTCCCCTTGACCAGAGGGCACCCATTTTTCTTACAGCCAAAATCCCTTGGTAGCGATGAGTTTGTGTTCAAAAGTGCTACTCAAGGACGGCAACACTCTAACGCGACCAGGGGCCAGCATATTAGTGCAAAAAAAGGTTAAATTTGCCCCTCACGAGCGGTAACATTTTATTCAACATGCCGATAAAGAACCAAAACTTTAATCCATACAAAGAGGTAAGTAATCCGATTATCCTTACTGCCACATGATCCTCAGATGTCATGCTTTCTCACTTTGACAATTTCTGGCTATTATTACTGCCGATAATTGAAAAGATTATAATAGCTAACAGCTGAGATGCACAGTATTGATAAGCACAAGTTTGCACAAAAATGATGTGATAGCCTTTTTGGTTTCCTACATATATCGAGTTTCTTCACTTTGATAATGAGTGGCTATTACTACTGATGATAATTATCAAGATTACAAAAGTTAACAGTCACGATGCACTGTATCGTTTGGTTTCTCCCAAATAGATAAAAGAAACGTAAACTCAGCAGGGTACCAGACTACGACCAATGAATCACGTGACAAGATCACTTCCTTTATACACACGGGGCATTTTATTTAAATCTTAAAACTTGTTTTAACAGTGGTCAAGTTGGCAACATAGGAATATGTTATTGTAACAAGATCAACGTGTCATCGAGGGAAAAAAACTTCTCATTTTAAAAGAAAAAGTGAAAGTCAGTTGACTCATCGAAAAAGAAAGAGTTCAAAGATCCTTGCCAAAAAATTTGATTTTGGAAAGACTCAAATAAACAACATCGTAAAAGATAAGGAAAATATTTTACAGAAATGGGAAAATGGAATGGACAGAGAAAGAAAGATTGTTAGAGCAATGAGAAGCTTGTACCTTGATTTAAAATACAAGGCTTTGAAATGGTTTTGCACTGCGTGTGCCAAGAACATTACACTTATATGTCAAATGATTCAAGAAAAGGCAACGATATTAAGACAACTGTGTGAATGATGATTATTCATAATATTCTTTTTTAAATGACATTAGTAACAGTTTGTATCACATTCATTCCACAACATGCATGTGATTTTTTAAATGAAAATATTAAATGTTTTAAAATTAGTTGCGTCTTTCTTTCTTCAAATGCAAGTACTACTCACATATATTATGCCCCTTTAGTAACGCCATTCTTCTTATAAGGGTTGTTTCCTGCCACAGAAGGAAAGGCCTTATAAGAGGGGGACAATTTTATTAGGCATTATCCATTGCAGATCCAGAGGGAGTTTGGGTTCGATGAAATCCCCTTTCGATTTTTAAAATAGCACACTTATCAGTGGAAAACAGAAAGTTAACCATTTGAAGAAAAACAAATCATCTCTTGTTAAAACTGAACCCTCGATGGAACAAATCCTCAGTCAGACCTAAAACACAAAACTTCATAGATATTTTTTGTAATACATTATTTCACTTTTTCTGAGCATGAAAAATACAGGAGTCCCTCGAATGCACTGATGCTCTACTGGCCAAAAAGAATTTCCAGGAATTCAAGATAAGACCATTTCTTCCTTTTAAATGCCGAGTCTTGAAACCATCTCTGATATTCTTCAATGATAGCAAGATTTTCAAATTTGCTGTAGTGGATATACTGGATGTTAGACTGGCACCATTGTCATTTAGACCAACAAGACATCATAAGAAGTCTTCCGGTGAAAATACCATCTTGATGTAACTTTATGTTTTGAAGTAGTAAAGATAACAAGATGACTGCCATGGTTGCCATATTGGATATTGGATTGGAACCATGTCCATTTAGGACCAAGTAAACATCATCAGAAATCTTTTGGTGGAAAACCCATGTCAAAATGACTATGGGAAATAGTGACAGCAAGATTTTCAAGACAACCGTCATGGCAGCCATATTTGATGTATGATTGGCACTATTATCATTCAGGACCAACTAGGTACCATAAGAAGTCTATTGGAGAAAACCTGCTGTTGATATGGCCATCCATTTGGGAGGTATAGAGATAACAATGTTTTCAAGATGGCTACCATGGTAATTTCATTAAGGACCAACTAGATACCATAAGAACACTTGTGATAAAAACCCCATGTCAAAATGATTTTCCATTTAGGATGAGTAGCAATAGCAAAATTTTCAAGATTCCCACCATGGTGGCCATATTGGACGTCGGATCAGCACCATTTTAATTTAGGACCAACAAGACTTTATAAGAAATATTCTGGTGAAAATCCTGTGTTGATGTGATGTTCCATTTTGGAGAAATAATAACAAGATTTTCAGCATGGCTACCATATTGGATATTAGATTTGCACCATCTCCATGTTGGACCAACTAGACATGATAAGAAGTCTTCTGGTGAAAGCACAATGTCGATATGACCAACCATCTAGAAGAAGTAGAGATAATAAGATTTACCAGATGACCATTGTGATGGCCATATGGGAGGTCAGATTGGCACCATTTTCTTTTATGACCAACTAAACATCATAAGAAGCCTTTCAGTGCAAACACCGATGCTGACATGATCATTCCTTCAAGATAAGTTATGATAAGATTTTCAAGATCGCCACTGTAGCGGCAGAATTGGATGTCTGAGTGGCACCGTTCTCATATAGGAGCAACTAAGCATCATACGAGGTCTTTCAGTACAAATTCCATGTTGATATGATCATGCATTCAGGAAGAGTAGCAATAACAAAATTCTTAGGATGGCCACCGTGGCAGCCATACTGGATGGGCGAGTGAGAGCATTTTCATTTGAGACCAACTAGAAATCATAAGAAGTCCTCTGGTTGAAACCCCATGTCAATATGTCTTTTCGATCAGGAGGAGTATCAATAAGAAGATTTTCAAGATGGCTGCTGTGCCAACCATATTGGACCTCAGATCTGCACCATTTTCATGTAAGACCACCTAGACATCATAAGAAGTCTATTAGTGAAAAAACCATGCTGACATAACCATCCACTCAGGAGCAATGATATCAAAATTATCAAGATGGCTACCACATTGGATGTATGAGTGGTACCGTTGTCATTTAGGATCAATTAGACCATGGGATGAATGTGTGTATAAAGTTTCATGGCAATCCTCCACGTAGATTAGGAGGAGTAGTGATAACAAAATTGTGCTAATGGACAGATCATAGATGACAGACCATTCCATAAGCTCTTCTGGTCTTTAATCAGCAGAGCCAAAAACTTGAAAACTGATCTTAATTTATGGTGTGTGAGGATAGACGGATTGACGATATATGAATGCCAAAGTGATGACTATGTTGAACTGCCACCAAGTTTCTATTTAAACACATCAAAAGCAATATGGCTGCTGAAGTAACTGTCCATCAGGTAAAAGGTCTTATAGTGCAAGACTGAAAGTTATGCTATTGATGCCAATATAAACGGCTAAAACACGGTATTGGTGCTGATAAAGGAATTTTCATGTTATATGCATGAAATAGAAAAATTAAACAAGATATGAACCAATTTTAAAGATTGGTAAGCCTGGCATATACCTCTCTTACTTTCCTGAAAATTTCAAGAGGTTAGTGTAACCCATTGTTGAGATATGCATGGAAACAAGCTCTAAAAATGGCCATTTTTGAGCGTTATGTAGTCTCACTCGAAAAAAGCTTGAATATAAAATAGAGAATTCTCTAAATATCATACTGAAATTATGCATTTATTGGTCTGGTTTTATGCGGAATTCTATCCTGCAAATATTGCTTCTTGAATTAAAGAAATCGGTAAAATATTATGGATTTTATAAGCAAAATACCGTCAGTAGAAGTTTTGTTTCAACACTGAAATTCAAACACTAATCTGTTGTTATATGCCAACATTTTGTACAAAATAACATTCATTATAACTTTTATTGACATCTAGAACTCGACTTTATATTATAATAAGTAGTAAAACCATTTAAATCACATGGCTAGCCAAGATATTCGATTGAGAGCTTGTTCTTTGTCAAACTTTCCAGTTCTAAATTTTGTAGTGTCTGTAACCTTTACAAGTTTATATGGCAATAATTTTGTTGTTTCATTATGGAAAAGTATAAATCCTACAAAGGCTCATGTGTATCCATGTGATGTCCAAGTTGGCCAAAATTGGTGGTGCTGTATTGTACCATTAAAAAACAGCAACTCAATAAAAAAAGTTACAGACACTACACAAACAGGTATAAAAATGAAAGATAAAAGTATTGTTCTACTTGTCATTAAAACATTGTTTTTCTCAATAGAAAGTTCCATCTTATGTGATGTAATGTTGCATCATCTATTTACCTCTGCAGCCAAGAGCAAAAAAGTGATGCAATAACTCTCTTGATTGAATATTGCATCATTCTTGCAGCACTGTCTGTTTGAGTAATTTACTACAAGACAATGTAACCTGAATTTCTTATCCTAGAAGAAGCTGCCTAATTACTTTTTCTGTTCTTTACCATGGTACATCCCTAAGACATGGGAAGACGACAAAAGCAAACCTCTGGGAACAACTCTGGTAAGTTTGTATTGAATGGTAAATCACACTCTTAAATTGTAGTGTCTGTAACCAATATCCCCTTTTTATACTGTCTATGACTTTATCCCTGTTTTTTTTTAAAAAAATGAAGCCAAATTATGTTTCCTATTACAGTATTGATGTGTAAGGCTAAATTTTGACATATTGTCTGTCTGCAATTTGTAATATTTTGGTATATTTATAGTTTCTTTCATCTAGATTTCTGATAACAGGCAACATTTTCAGTGATTTCTTACAATATGCAATTGAAACTGAGTATTTTTGCATTCCATATCATTAGACTAGTAAATTCAAACAGAAATATTATGAGAATTCAATGAGCTCAGACTTAGTATTGGATACATTGCTGATATTGTCAAATGGTTACAGACACTACTAGACATGTGAATTGACCCGACTGTTGTTTACATTATTAAGGAAAGTGTGCAATCATTGTAAATGCTAGAACATTGAATAATCATCAGGTTTTATGCTATTTCTTTTTCAATCAGATACTTTTCTTTAAGAATCTACAGGTTATTCCAGTTTGCTTATGTATGAAAGCATATTGCGTACTCATTACAAGTATGTTTTGTAAAGTCTAAATTTCATCCGTATACATAGAGGAACAAAAATGAGAATGAAGTTGTTTGCTTTTAGGAAGCAAAGATAAGCCAGAAGAAGATGAACAGAAGATTAAAGCTAGAAGGGAGAAGACGAGGCTAAAGGTACAAGCCTGGAGAAAAAAACAGAGGGAAAATAAGGCGAAACATGAGGAGCTAAAAAGGGTTGATAGAGAAAGAAGAAAAGATGCAAGACTACTAAAAAAACAGCAATCACTTTCCGATTCAAATCTTCAACAAGAATTAAGAAGGAAAAAACGTGAAGAAATCAAAAAGGTATCGCCAGAAAAAGAAAGAAAAAGCAGCCCTGGCAATATCGGTTAATAAGAGTGTTGATTTAAGAAGTCCGAAAACTGCTGAATTAAGTAGAAAGAAGAAAGAAGCTGTGAAAAGAACCCAAGCATGGAGAATGCGTATCAAACTGAATGAAAGTATACAGCAAGAGTGTATTCAGACTGATTGTGAAATAGGAAATACTGGGTCAGCCAGAGATTCACCAATGAATAAAGTGTTACCTAAAGCAACTCTGTACAGACAATTAAAAAAGGTAAAGGAAGTATTACCAAATACCCCAAAGAGAAAAGCAGTCATCATAAGTAAATTAATTGAATCTCCATCAACATCAAAGTTTCTAAAAAGGAATATAATGATAATGACACCGGATTGCAGAAAAAAACTTGAATTGACAGATACTGTTATACAATCTGTGTCAGAGAGCATTTCAGAAGTGAAAACAAGGAAAGGGGGTGCAAAGAAACATGCATGCAACATCATTTGTGATGCATTACTGAAGAAATATAAAAGACACAGACTAAAAAAGTATTTCAAAGTATCAGTGAAAGGGCAAAAACCTAGTTCTACATGGTGGGAGACGAAACAAAGAAAAAGAAGAAGGGATGCACTTAACTCTCCATTAAAGAAATCTGTGAAAGATTTTTTTCTAAGTCCAGAAATCAGTAGGGAAGTGCCTAATAAACGTGAAACTGTGAAAGTAAGAAAAGGTGGTCAAAAAGAAATACTTCAAAAACATGTGATGACTATGACATTAGAAGAAGCCTACAAAGACTACAAGTTAAGGAACCATAGTCACAAAATAGGATTAACTTCATTTTCTAAATTGAAACCAGTGAATGTTAAAAAGGTGTCTGAAACAAGCAGAAGATCATGCTTATGCCAAAAGTGCTGTAACGTGGCCCTAAAAAGTGAGGCACTAACAAATGTAAAAAAAGCAGTGAAAGAAAATGGAGATTTGGATGAAATTTCAGTAGATAAGAAAAGCTTAAGTGATGCTACTTTTTGTAAATACGACACCAATCCAGCTATTAAATGTTTAAGAAGAGAATGCAAACAATGCGGTGTGAAATGTTTGCAGAGTTACCTTAAACCATTTGTTGAAAAGTATAGTGACAGGCAGATATCATGGCATCAATGGGAAAGTATAGAAATAGCAAAAGATGATAAAGTAAAGCGTTGCGTCTCCTGTGTGCCTAAAGAAACAGACATAAAAACATTAATTACATGCTTAGAAACTGACATGCAAGAGTATCCAGAGCACGTTTTCAGGGCCAAATGGCAACAGCAACAGATGGGAATTTGTGTTGATAGAATTGGTGAGGGTTCTATTGCTATGGTCATGGACTTTAGTGAGAACTATGGGTGTGTTTTTCAAAGTGAAGTACAATCTGGATTCTTCGACAGGAACCAAGTTACAATACATCCAATCACGTGTTACTATACAGAAAAACAGGGAGAAAAAGAATTCAAGATAAAGCATGCCATTATTGGCATCAGTGAAGAAACCAAACATGATGCAGACTTAGCTATCACTTTTGAGAACAAAGCTATAGAAATTCTGAAGAAGAAAGGTGTGAAAGTAGAGGAGATCCATGAGTGGACAGATGGCTGTGCTGCCCAGTATAAGGGGAAGAAAGCCTTTGCTGACATAAGTCTGAGGAAAAAGCCATCTGTAACACGAAATTATTTCGAAACATCACATGGAAAGAGTGTTTGCGATGGTCTCGGTGCTACAGTCAAGAATGCTTGCTACAGAGCTGTAATCAGCAATAGAAAGGTGATAGGTTGTGCAGAAGATGTATATCATTTCTGTACAGAGAAACTGAAAATGGAAAATACAGATAATGAAGCTAAAACAGTTTCGAGAAGGGAGTTCATCCTTGTTAAAGATGTTGAGAGAAATAGAGAAGAAACTGATGTGCAAACACTGCAAGGTACAAGAAAATTACATGCTGTAAAGTCAGGAAGCAATGATTATGAACTGAGCATAAGAAATCTGAGCTGTTATTGTGAGCAATGCATGAAGGTTGACGGGAGATGCAACTTCAGCGAAAATGTTAATGCCTGGGAAATGAGAAAGTTAGTACTCAATAAAGATAATTTAAGTCAGAAAGGAAAACAACTTAAAGACAAGAATCCATCAACAATAGAAAATAATGACAAGAAAAGAAAACAAGGAAGTAACCAGAAAGATCATAACTCAGCAACAAGCGAAAAGCCTAATAAGAAACGGAAGTCAACAGAAAGACAAAACATTGTGACAAAGAAGATCAAAGTTGACAAAAAAGCACCAACCAACACAGAGAAACCAATAGAGAAATACCACCCTGGAGAATTTGTTGCTGTAGGACTTAAGCCAAAGAAGGGACCTCTAGATGTATACTTAGCAGAAGTAATAGACATTCTTCATAACGAAGTTAGACTTAAATACATGAGAAAGTCTGGCAACATGTATGTTTGGCCTGAAAAAGATGATTATTCACAAGAGGCTCTAGATGCTATCTTGTACAGGGTAAAAGCTCCACAAATAGTCAATGAAAGGGGTCATTTCAAGTTTAATGCAGCTGAATTGTCTAAGCTCAAGTCAAATCTGGAAAAAAATCATAAGCACTTCTATTTGAAATGACAATATAAAGTCAAGGTTTAATGTGTAGTGTCTGTAACCTTAAGATCAATCACATATGGGTCTGTGTTTGAGTCAGCACCTTGGGTTGAACAATACTTTAGTGACTATGATTTATTGAACATTCATTATACTTCAATATTTTACTCTTACAAACACTATTTAGTATTAAACTTTCAAGTGCTATTTACCAGTTCATAATTTTAACACAAGTATTGGACATATACCTGTTACAATGTGGTTTTATCATTTTATTAACTAATCAACATTCATTTAATGAATAATTCTAGTCAATGTGTTCATGTTGAATTATTTTTGAAGTGAATTTTATGGAGATATGTATGGTTCTGCAGCTGTATTGAAATGCTATAGTTTTGTAGTGTCTGTAACCAATTTTATGGACAATGTACTTCTGACTCTTATGGAAGTTTGCAATACTTTTGGCCAGTATTAATGATTTTGTTTGTTTAAATATTCTTCTTGGTGTTAGATAAATGCCTAAATAAGATTATTCTATGTCTTTTATGTTTGTTATGCAAAAGTTTCATGGTTAGGTTTTTTTTCTTAGTGATACCTTTGTCATAGATGTTTTGATTTTGTTATTAAGTTGTTTACCACTTCCAGTTATGTTGTTTACTTTAAATGTTGATATCCTGTTACTGATGTTACTGTGAAAAAAAATAAAGTTTTAAAGTTTTCATGCTGTTTTTCTTGCATGTTATACACCAAGTGTAGTGTCTGTAACTGTTGTTATACCAATGAATTGAAATAATGGTTAAACAAAATCGCATGCATGTTCAAGCTAAATCTAACTTGATCTGACTAGGGGACACCCTAGGGTATATAATGAGCTTCATTGAAATGTTCTATCAAACATTTCAATTTTTTAAGTGAGTGAGACTACTCTCAGCACCAATACCGTGTTTTAGCCGAAAGTATTAGTTATTTTGAAAACATAATAAAGGGTCCTCCAAAATAAAAATGTACTGTGGCAATTGTGAGTGAGTTGTATAGGACTTTCATAAGGTTTAATTTCCGTTTTGTCATGTTTCAGGCTAATACAGTATTTAACAATATTTGTGGAGCATCTTAACAACCTTTGTCCTTTATGCAAACTGCAGCTCTTCACTGTGGACCATAAGTGCACTTTTCCTGCTGTTCTTGAGAGGAGGAAAAAATTCCCTGCACTGACTAGCAAAGAAGGAAATGCACAATGATATAGTCATGTGAAAGTTCTGTTATCTCAAATCGACATACATCGTTTTTTCCTTTCTTTGCTAGCAAGACGCACCATAATCATATCTACAACTTTCAATTTCCTGAGTGTACCATTTCATATGAATAAATGTATCACAATGGATCAAGTACGAGACATCATCCATGGCAGATCCACGTGGAGTTTGGGTTAAATGACCCCCCCCCCCTTCCATTTGTAAAATAGTACACTTCTCAGTGAAAAACAGAAAGTTAAC
This sequence comes from Margaritifera margaritifera, assembly GCA_029931535.1. Taxonomy (NCBI): domain Eukaryota; kingdom Metazoa; phylum Mollusca; class Bivalvia; order Unionida; family Margaritiferidae; genus Margaritifera; species Margaritifera margaritifera. Next base: position 856,881 of record JAQPZY010001568.1, on the reverse strand, counting down.
TGTTTAAAGCAAAACAAGTCATCCCTTGTTAATACTGAACCCTCAATGAAAAACTCTCAATCTGCCCTTAATTATGAAACTTCATAGATATTCTCCGTTAAAAGATTAATACACTTTTTCTTATCATGCATGACACAGGAGTCCCATGAAGGGACTGATGCTCTATTGGCTTGAAGAAAAAAATCCTGGAATTCAAGATAAGATTATTTCTTCTTTTTAACTGCTGAGTGTTAAAATCATCTCTGATATTCTTCAGCAATAACAAGATTTTCAAATTTGCTGTAGTGGATATACTGGATGTCAGATTGGCACCATTGTCATTTAGGACCAACAAGACACTAAAAGAAGTCTTCTGGTGAAAAGTCCATGTTGATATGACTTTCTGTTTTGAAGGAGTAACAATATAAAGATTTTCAAGATGGCTTCCATGGTCGCCATATTGGATATTAGATTGGCACCATGTCCATTTAGGACCAAGTAGACATCATCAGAAATCTTTTGGTGAAAAACCAATGTCAATATGACTATCCATTCTGGGGAAGTAGTGACAGCAAGATTTTCAAGACAACCCTCATGGCAGCCATATTTGATGAATGACTGGCACAGTTTTCATTTAGGACCAACCAGGTACCATAAGAAGTCTATTGGTGAAAACCTGCTGTTGATATAGCCACCCATTTGGGTGGAGTAGAGATAACAATATTTTAAAGATGGCTACCATCGTACAGTTTGCATCAATTCATTAAGGACCAACTAGATACCATAAGAACTCTTGTGATGAAAACCAAACGTCAAAATGACTTTCCATTTAGGAGGAGTAGGAATAGCAAGATTTTCACGATGCCAACCATAGTGGCCATATTGGATGTCGGATTAGCACCATTTTAAACTAGGACCAACAAGACTTTATAAGAAATCTGCTGCTGAAAACGATTTGTTGATATGACATTCCATTTTGGAGGAAAAACAATAACAAGATTTTCAACATGGCTGCCATATTGGATATTAGATTGCACCATCTCGATGTTGGACGAACTAGACATGATTAGAAGTCTTCTGGTGTAAGCACAATGTCGATATGACAAACCATCTAGAAGAATTAGAGATAATAAGATTTTCCAGATGACCATTGTGATGGCCATATTGGAGGTCAGATTGGCACCATTTTTATTTATGACCAACTAGACATCATTAGAAGTTTTTCAGTGAAAACCCTATGCTGATGTAACTATTCATTCCGGAGAAATAGTGATAACAAGATTTTCACGATGGCCACTGTGGTGGTAATATTGGATGTCTGAGTGGCAACAGTTTCATTTGGGATCAACCAGGCATCATAAGAAGTCTTTTAGTAAAAGCCCATGTTGATATGTGCATCCATTCAGGAGGAAAAGCAATAACAAGATTCTTAAGATATCTGCTGTGGCAACCATATTGGATATGTGAGTGGCGCCATTTTCATTTAGGACCAACTATAAATTATAAGACGTCTTGTAAAAAACCCATGTCAATAAGACAATTCCTTCAGGAGGAGTAGCAGTAACAAGATTTTATTCAAGGTGGCTGCTGTGGTGGCCATATTGAACCTCAGATCTGCATCATTTTTATTTAGGACCAAGAAGTCTTTTAGTGAAAACCCAATGTTGATATGATCATCTATTCAGGAGTAACTATAACAAGATTTTCAAAATGGCTGCCAGGGTCGCCATATTTGATGTTAGATTGGCACCATTTCCATTTAGGTCCAAGTAGATATCAGAAGAAATCTTTTGGTGAAAAACCATTGTTACGACTCTATGGTCTAAGAAAAATGTAACAGAAAGAAAGTGAAACCAACAAATCAATTAAAAATCAACAAGCAATTTATTACTAGATAATTAAAATGAAAAATCAAAAAGTCACTTACAATAATGTGTTTTGAAATCCTAATAATCCAATAAGAATGATTGTTCTAATCACAAGTCCTAAATATAGAATGTTCCGAATTCACGGCTGTGTCCTTGAATGTTATGATGTGCTAATGGTCTCCAAAGTCCTGATGTACTAGTAATCTTTGATGTGCTGATGTCAAAATGAAGTATTCCAAAATATCTGAATAAGTTCAGTTAAATTCCAAAATCATCAATTACAAATCCAAAATCCAAAAGTTTATGAGCAATGTTATAATCCAATGAATATTTAAAATAATTCCTCTCTTAGAATTTGGAATGAATTTTCACAACTGTAATAGCTCTTTACAAGACTGATGGTAATGTCAAAACTGAATAAATGTCCACCAAACATGGTATATATAAAGATTGGTCGCATGACAGAATGTTCTAGAATGTGTGTCATCTTAATGGAATTTTACTTGTAAACAAAAATTCAACCTTGACCTTCAAATTGAGAAAACATATTGATCAAAACAACCTAATTCAAGGACACTAGTTAAACATGTTTTTCCTGATAACATTAAGATTTAAGCAAATATTAAAGTGAAGAAACATTTATAATTTCCTAAAATATTTATAATATTATATAAACATCATACATAACACCATCCATTCAGGGGAGTAGTGACAGCAAGATTATCAAGTCAATCATTGCAGCTATATTGGATGTATAAGTGACACCATTTTCATTTAGGATCACCTAGGTACCATAAGAAGTATATTGGTGAGAACCTGGTGTTGATATAGCCATCTATTTGGGAGGAGAATAGATAACAATATTTTCAATATGGCTACCATAGAGGCCATATTGAGGGTCAGTTTGCATCAATTTCATTAAGGACCAACCAGATATCATACGAACTCTCTATAATTTTTTTTACTAACCCACAGGACCAACACAATACATTTTTACTGACACTGCCTAGAGTCACTGATCCTGCTAAAATCAAACAAAAGCCAGTTCAGTTTTTAATTCAACATTTATTATTCATTAACATCAACTAAAAAACAATAAAAAGTGTATTTCACCAACAAGACTCATGAATGAAGTACCCTGTGCACTTTCGAATTTCTCCGAATATTCAGTGCAGAAAGTGCAAAACATCACAGCCTCTCCTGGCCCCCTTAGCAAAATGGACTACAGTAAAATTGCAGTTTCATACCAGCTTTTTTCAGCCCAGTTAAATTCCAGTTAAACTAGTAAATGTTAGCTAATTTGCATATAGCAGTATTTTTAGCAGTTTTCAGTCAAACTGCAGTTAAAAAGCAGTGAAAGTGGCCAAAATATATAAACAAGATATCACAAAAAGTTACAGAAAACTGCAAAAATACTGTTTCCATGGAAGGAAAGCAGTTTTATGCTGTCACAGAAAACTACAGAAAAACTTACGTCAAAAACCTTCCAGTTTAATGATGTTATTAAATAAAACCAAAGACAATGCAAATAAAATCTGTTTCTAAAAAAGGAAAACAATCATGATATCTCACCAATTTCAAAAGCATGTACACCAGTGAAATGTAGTCGCAAAAACTTTAAGAAATGTTAAAAATATATACATTTTGAAGTCATTTTCATTTCTTCTACTTGAATCAAAACAGAACATACATTTAACTGACTCGTACAAATAATATACAGTAGAAACTTGATTGTTATCTTTACATTCAATGAACTTTACTTACTTTAAATATTTCATATAAAAAATGGAACTTTTGGAAACAACTATGGTCTTGACATTAACACAGAATATTAAAGGGGAAACTTGGAACCTGTAATATTGACATCAAGATCACATAATTAACTGTCATAATAGGAAAGAACAGAACATATGAACAAGCTGTTTGCTAATGAAGTCATAGGATAAGTGAGGAATTTCCAAATTTAGAAAGTTTAGCATTCTTGATCAACAACATATATCTTCCTGTTTTTATAAAGAACTAACAGCATATATTATTTAATAAAAGCTATGTAACAAAGAGCCAAAATACCACAACAGATCTTTCAAACTCGTATGGAGTATGGTTTTAATAAAGGTCAACATAATATTTAGCACTAAAAAAGAAATACAGCAAAAAGAAGCATAGGTTTCCAGCAGAGTGGCAGATATATTTAATGGTGAATAAATCTTATGACTGAGAAAATAATCTGTGATGAACATTGCAAACACTTGTTTGTTTTCCTTTATTTCATAATGGAGGATGTGCAACACACCTGGAAGATTATTGCTGTGACTACATGCACTTCCAGTCCCACCATTTTTGCAACCGCTGCAGGTGTACATTTAACCTATTTTGTTTTACATATGCACACTTTCTAAAAAACTCATTATATATGCTCAAGCTTTGCTTGCTATTAATCATGCAGTTTCACTGGGGACCTATAAAATCTATGAATAAATCAAAGGAAACAAAGTAGAAGAAATGAATATAAATTCATAATTGTTTGATAAATTATTATTTATCTTAATTGCTTGAAAGAGTATTTATCAAAGTTAAACATTTTTTCATACAGTTGTGCAGTGTATTAGTAGTTTATATCATAACATTTAAAAGTTTGTTAAAATGAAACCTCTCAATAGAGTACAATAATGTACGGATATGCTGTTCAATTTCTTCTATACAAGCACTTCATACACAAAATATATTTCATTAGCTATTACATTCTGTCTTTTTTAAAAGAAGCATAATGCATTCCTTGCAAAACTGTTGCACATAGAGCAAATAAAGGAGACTTGGTGGATGTATGATCTGGATCAGATCCATTGATTTACTAAGAAAGGTTCCAGAAATTTAGGCTGATCCACAGAAAGGCAAGATCTTCAGTATGAGGAATCTCTCACAGCCATTTTGTCCACAATAAAGAAAAATCTTTATGTTTTCTCCTTACGGCTTTAGACACTTTTCACTTTTGATAAGCCTGCATGTAAGTTGCTAATCTCGTCATTCCATTGTCAATAACTGACAACACTGCATTGAGAACTGCTGTTTGTCAGGTGCAGCAGTAAAAAATGATCTGCAGAATGATCATCGCAATGATTATGTGGAGCAAGATTATAAGGTCATCTGATTTGACGTATTAAATCGTGGGAACAAAACTGCGCAGCAACAATACAGTATAAAGTGCCGGCCGAACTGCAGTCCCATAAACTAGTGCTAATATTACTACCTCCTTATAATTACCTCTAATATTACTACCTCCTTTGTGGGTTGAGTACTAACTCAATACTATATCTATCAATGGAGCAGTCGGGCGTGATTCACACCTGGCTATTTCCTGCAGCACTTTCGCTTATGTTCGTAACAAGGCATACATGCTATTATAGACAGAAGTTTCCTTAGTTTTATCCACCTGTGAACAAATGCAAGGTCTCACCAAAAAATTGACTCTAAGTGTCCTTTAACCACTCGAATAATAATAGGCCTCCATTTTGTGTAAGCATCTGGACTCGGATCACAATTAGTTTTCCTATATAGTGCCTACATTTGCTTGTCAGTACTGAACTTTGCAGTGTGTTCAAATTCTAATAAATCACGTGTTATCTAAAGTATCTTCAAAGATAAACTCATGGTGAAGTTCTTTTCATAGGTTATCTGGCATTTGTTGATCAGGCTAGACTGTAAAAAAAAACAAAGTCAATGGGTCACAGATTTCACTTCTTGACCAGCAACAATGCCTCATTACTCACTGTGCACTGTCAACAAAATACACACACAACCACGCCATAATGCTCAAATTTTAAAAAATAAACAGTTTCCTTTAAATCAATACCAAGAATGCCTAATCTAACCGAAACATCACCACCAAAATGAGAGGAAAAAATACTCTAAAAATAGACTGGGACTACATTCTTGGGTACTGACCTGGAAGTAAAAATTGCGATCTGAGTATATCGAGGCAACTTATTCATGGCCGATTTTAGTCAAACTCTTATATTTGCAAGCTACATTTATTTCAACTTTACTCACAAAGTCTTTTGATTTTCATTGCAAACAAGGCGTGTGACAACTGTTAGGAAGTATGTAGTGTTGGTGTTCCACAGGGTGCAAGTTTTGAACCAAGTGCTTTTGAGATGCCAAAACTAAATTTGCTCTATCTTTCTTAATTATACGTATTTTTCAATGCAGTAAAATCTTAATTGTAGCATAGGATAATTTCTATCTGAAAATATGTTTAAAATATAAAAACATAATAGAATTTAAATAAAAATTTAAATTTATAAAACTAAATATTAATGTAAAATTACATTTTCAGACAATTTTTTAAAATAAAACTGACATTATTTTGACACTAATGAATGGTATTTAAAACAAGTGGTAGCTTAGGTCTGTACATCTTATAACATTTTGTCCAGGGGCAATGAAGCAAGATAGCTCACAGTGATTTTTACAGCAAATTGCAATATGCCTGTTTAAATGTATATAGGTGTGCACACTGAAGAAACAATGACGATTGCTGTGTTCAACATTTACTGTGTCAGGTACTCCGCCTGTTGTTAGTATAAATAATAGCACACTCAAATTTCCATTTTCATGATACCAGTACCATATTCTATACCAAAAGTGCATTGCGTTTCAGTGTCAATAATCACAATAGGCGACAATGTAATAGGAAAATACAGCTCCATGGAGGCTCTACCTTACTAAACAGTGGTGCTGATCTCCCTCATAAAGACCTAAGCCATGTCTTTGAGGTAGTATATATCAGTGTGGTAGAATGAACTAATCCTGGTAACTTACGGTGGGTACATTGGACATGTCTAAATAAAACCTTGGTATCACCACCTGACTGCTGGAGAGCTTCCAAGCTAAGCCAACTCTTCCACCTTGTTACAAATACCAGGCTAGACCTGAAAAGATATAACATGTTTACAGATCAGTAAGATGAAGGTAAATGAAGTGAAAATGTGCTAGTTTTGGAGATTTCAAAATGGCATTAAGAGTGCAAGCACATGAACAAAACATTAAAATTGACATAATGACACTCAGAAATGTGAAGCAATAGGCATGTATTAAAGTGACTATTCATCCCAAAAATATATGATGTTTCTAGAAGTATGTTGATCAGATGATGTTCAGCCATTTACAGGCTAAATAAATAATAAAGTACACTAGCTATTATAAAGTTTAAGGCAATGTGGGGATGGTGAGGCTTGATCATTGGTGCAACAATGAGCACATGCCAATATACAGTGAAGTTAAGTGACAATGTACTAAATTAAAAGATATTACAGTTGTACCATAAGTAAGCTAATTCATGATGGAAATAACATATTTGGATATTTCAAGTGCATACATCCAATTACATGCCTCACAGATCCACTATAGGTACCAACAGATCCTATATCATCAACTAAATGTGAAATTCTGATCCTCAAAACTTGTAAACATGGATAACATTTGCACATGTGGGACATGTACCATGCATTTATTAAGATCAGTTGTGCAAACTTAATTTAAATAATCTGTTTGAACAATTCTGGTGTATTTTTAAGAGTGCTGATTACCAATTATTAGGTAAAATGGTTCATTAGAATGTGATATCAGCTGATACTACAATGCCACACTCTGTCAAAGTACTAAAATAAAGTATATTACCATACATAAGCAAATTTCATGATAATATATTACCATACATAAGCAAATTTCATGATGGAAATAACATTTTGGGATATTTCAAGTGCATACAGCCAAATATGCACCTAACAGATCAACTATAGGTACAATTAGATCATATAGGTTGAACTGAACATGAAATCCTGATCCCAAACATTCTAATAAAGTAAACATTTGCTAATATGGGACATGTAACCATGTTAAGATCAGTTGTACAAAAGTTAATTTAAAAAATGATCTGTTTAAACATTTCTGGTGCTATTTTTACAGTGTCAGTTATTATTAGTAATTAATAATGCTTAAAGTAAAATGGTTCATTAGAATGGGATACAAGCTTATGTCACATTATCAGTCAATGACTTAATCAAAATAACAATTATTACTTCTGATTCAGTACCCACGAATGTAGTCCCAGTCTATTTTTTAAGTATTTTTTCTCTCATTTTGGTGGTGATGTTTCAGTTAGATTTAGGCATTCTTGGTATCGATTTAAAGGAAATTGTTCATTCTTTAGAATATGAGCATTATGGTGTGGTTGTCTGTTTGTATTTGTATTGACAGTGCACAGTGAGTAATGAGGCATTGTTGCTGGTCCATAATGCTCATATTCTCAAGAATAAACAATTTCCTTTAAATCAACACAAAGAATGCTTCAATCTAATTCATGCATCACCACCAAAATCTGAGAGGAAAAAATGCTCTAAAAATAGACTGTGACTACATTCATGGGTACTGACCCGGAAGAAATAATTGTGACCTAAATCCATCTGATTGGATAAGCATAACACACAGACAAACAGTTCCATACCATATGAATGCTCATGCTTTGTATGAAGAGACAAAAACTGTTTGGTAACTTGGACTGTTATTTTGTTGCTCCATTAACAATTGCAGGATCGTTTCATAGCCTCAGGTCTAATAGGATAGTTTTCGTATTTTGACACCCCAATACTTTTCAAGGTAGAGGGCATGGGACTTGTTTTTATCAATGCACACAGAAACTAAATCAACAGTTGGGTTTACATTTACTATAAGTTAGGCTTAAAAATGGGTTGGCTTGCTTGGTGACTGCCTGTCACAGTATATCATTGGTGATCAAATTGGTAACTTGGGCCTCAAATGAACAGCCAACCTGGTTATTTATGTATGTTTGCTACAGTGGTAAGTATCTTAAAATCGAGATGGTGAAGGGTTGATTAGAAGCATGCCAATTTGTTATAACATCAGTGAACTTTAAACGTGCATTCGGCCCATACTGATTATTTGAGCCAACTTGTCACAGGAAAAGTTCAAAATAGATCTTTACTGTAAAAAATGAACGTAAAGAAGAGGGATTGGGGGTAGTTTTAGTTCAGTGTAAAAGCTATCACTTGTACAAGGCATTAACCTAAATACCTTAACTGAAACCTGACAAGCATGCTTTCCACAAAAATCATTGGTTAGTTTTTATTTGTATCTTTAATGTAGAAAATATTCTCATTTTTCTGTAATTTATCAGATGAAAATTCACCAAAGACACCGTAAACAGCAAAATGCAATACAAATTATTTTACTCACTAACAAGATAACTCCATGATTTTCATTCACAACAGTTATCTCCAGGGTTGTATACTGAGTTGTTGCACATGTATTGGTATTACTTGCAATGAAATTTTCCAAATTAAACAGCAAAATCTGTGACCGTTCAAACTTCAAAGGTAGCACTCTACACAGTACAGTTATTATGTACTTCTGAGACAAAGACCAGTATAAGGTGAGGTTGCTTGCATTGGCAACATGCACAATCAAGAGACTGTTGCCATACCTCTATGATACTTTCATGTACTGTGGCTGAAATGTCTTTACATATGGTAATTATGGAAACTATGCACTTTATAAAGGTGACAGCTGTTAAAATGGCTGCTGCCATGTACTCCAAAAATGAGCATGAACTAGTGCAAAGTACACTAACTTTAGCAGATAGTAAAATAGGGAAAATGAATTTTGCCATATTAGACAATAGCAGCTTCTGAAAGTGCAATGAATGAATTACAAAATATATAATAAGTACAAAATGTTATTGGCTCGTTTTTTTTCAATTTACCTTTGAAGTCAAGGATGTGAAAATGACCAGGTGGAGCTAGCAGTCTTTTGGAAAGAGCACATCTGATTTAAGGCCAAGCTGTATACTCTGTAACCCAAATTATACCCATCAATCATACACCAAAATAGAGAGAATTAAAAGCTATTTTAACAATACTTAAGATATACAAGGTCTGTTTTAAATAACCAGGACAACCAGTGAGGAAAACCTGGGAAATGCCTTTTCTTTAAAAATCAAACCCTATGCAATGTGTGAAACTGTAGGGTGGAACCAAAATGGAGCCTGTTTAAAAACAAGGCTGCCACAGTAGTTTTGCATCTTTACCACCTCAAAAAAGTTATGTGAATACTTCGTGGTCAATAAACCTGTCTCCAGGCTGTAAACGAGTGAAATGTTACTATTTCAATACCGAATTAGGTCTCTGTCGTGGAAAATCACATTTCATCTTATGTGATATTATTATTTGATTTTTTTTTTTAAAAAGTAAAATGTGTGTAGCATAATTCTTTAAAGAATGCTGGCAGTATGGGGTAGGTCTCTCTCTCTCTCTCTCTCTCTCTCTCTCTCTCTCTCTCTCTCTCTCTCTCTCTCTCACTATCTCTCTCTCTCTCTAAGAAAACAATAATTATTCCAGGATAAAACAATAATTATTCCTGGATATATACATTTTAAAATTTTTATTCAGTGTGAAAAGGACTGCCAAGTTTTTTTTCTTCTGGCAGCATATAATAATAATAATAATAGTAATAATTATAATAATACTATTTCATACCATTCACAACAGCAACAACACTTACAGTAACAACAGCAGGGACAGGTACAACATGTCAATTGATATGAAGCAAAAGAAAGATTCAGAAGAATGGAATTGTAAAAATAATGATTGATTTTTGTAAGAGTTACTCATTATTTAAGTATATTGTTTAGAAATGTATAATACAGGAAATAAAATCACATACATTAATTTTCTTTAATCTATGAATAATGGAGTTTATTATTATTATTATTATTATTATTATTATTAAAAGTTTTGATATTTACCACATTACAAAATGTAGTATAATTCTGATAATAATATTAAGTATAACAAAATGGAATTACTGGAAATTAAAAGATAATCTACATGGTTCATTTAAGGTATTCAGAATATAATTAAAAATGTATACTTTACACAAATTTAGTGATATATAATTACCAAACTCAGTTTCTTATGTGTTCAGGTTAGCCTACTCATGTTGCATTTATTTTTTATTAACACTTCTGCTGTTTAAATAAAGTTTTATTTTTATTTTTGTTTTACAAACCTAACTGCCTTATTAACAGATGTGGATGACTGAATTGGAAACACTTTAGAAGGGAACATTAAGAAAAAGTCCTGAATGCAAGGAATTCCACCTTGTAAAGTTTCTTGCATGCCAAAATTCTGCAAGTCCTCACATATCCACCAGGTCAGGAAACTTGCAGAGAACAAAAGTCCTGAGAAATCATGAGATCGCCACCGTTGACCGAGGGAATGTTCATATATTGATACCTCCAGATGAAATATCTTGGTCCCGAGTTAAGGATATATCAGGATTATTTTAAAGACAGGAAACTGCTTACTATTTCACCAGGATATGCCAGGATGTCACAAGATAGGACTGTGATATTTTTGTTCATGCAGCTGAATATATATTTCTGTAGGGGTATAGCACTTGAAAGAGATCAAATTTGATAGTTCTGAAGTGGAGACAAAGTTGATTTACACACACAATTCTAAGTTTATTACAAGCTAGTAATTTATTGTGAACTATATTAGCCAATTTTATCAAATTAACAACTATTGCTTAAATAACATACTTTTCAGTTGTAGCATCTTTCAAATTTTACATCAAAGTGAAAACAACTACAGCTTGTTGCAAATTTGTTTCTTCCAGACTAAAATGATGAAGTTTTTACAGCATAACTGCAGCACAAATGCAATATTGCCTAAATCTTCCATGTCATGCATATGTATGTAAATTAAGCATGACTGCAGCCCAAATGCAATATTGCCTAAATCTTCCATGTCATGCATATGTATGTAAATTAAGCATGACTGCAGTATGTACTTTCAGCATTATAGCAGTACATTCTGGAATACTGAATTGTGGTTAAATTATCAAAGTCAGTTCAGCATCATAGTAGTACATTATGGGATACTGAATTGTTGTGAAGTTATCAAAGTCAGTTCAGCATGACTGCAGTTTGCAAATTCAGCATGACAGCAATTTATCCTCGAAAGCAGAATTGTGATATTTTAAAACAGTTTAGCATGACTGCAGCATGCACATTCAGTAAGATAGCAGTCCATACTGGAAATGAGCATAGGTGAGTGTTATGCTGGAAATGTACTGCAATATTGAAGCACTGATGCAGTATTTCACCAACAAAAGTACAGCATGTACTGCACTTTCAATGCATTCTGCAATTCTGTCAGGGATATGCCATGCTGAAAGTGATAGCCTGCTGATATAAGCCTTTGTCGTTTATCTATATCCTAAAGTTAGATTCCCAAGCCAATAACACTGAGGCGTGTAATTATTTGTATTGCTATAATCATTTAATCACTGAGTAATTCCTGAGTAGTTAAATCTAATTTCTTTATGTTTCCTTCAAGTACCGGTAATCAGTCATTTTCAAGTAAATCATTTAATTCATGCCAGAAAATTAAGTAATCTGATTACTTATTAATAGTCTCATGTCTTTCATATTATTGAAGTAAGTTATATCTGTGTAAATTAGCCATGTAAAAATGCGTGATTATTAAGTCAAAACTAAGAATTAGGTTGTAAAAGCTTTACTAAAATCAACTTGTGAAAAATATTACCAAGTAATTTCTTTTAATGCTTCAAGTAGACTATCTTTTTCAAGTAAAACATGTAATTCATACTTGAAAATTAGGCAATTTGTTTACTTAGTAATAGCTTTAAGTACCAGTAATTTATTTTACTGAATTAAGTAATATCTGTTAAAGTAACACCAAACAAGTAAAAGTGAGTAATTAGTAATAGCTAGTAATCAGTTAGTATACTTTTACTTAAATCAAGTAAAATGAAATTACCAAGTAATTTTGTTTAGTGTAGGAAGCTTGATAAATTATGAATAATATAAACTGGATTCAATTCTACTACTATTATAAGCATTTTTAATATACTAAGACCAAAGATTGCACTTCACTGAAAATGTTGTTTTTCTGATGGATTTTTTTTTTTTTTTTGCTGAAATGTTTAAGATGCAAGAAGACTGGATTTTTTCAGTTTTACTGCTCAAATAACTGGAGTAGGAATATGAGTGTGATTATCACCCAAAAAATGGTCTCAGAAACAAAACTGGTATATTATTGTCAATATAACTGCATTTTCAAACCAGTAAATAAAAATTGCTGAATTACTGCAAAACAACTGGTATTTTTCTTCTTTCAGACCCCAGTTTTATGTAGTTTTTTATGTTAAAAAACCCACTGCTTTTCAAGTGGTTTCTAGAAACTGCCTTTCTGATTCTAGGTGAAGTAATTTTTAAGAAAACTGTTATTTAACTGCACTTTTAACTTAAAACTGGTGTTTCACTGCAGAAAAACTGGATATTTAGCCTTTTGTTTGCAAAGGGGGGGGGGGATACTTCATCCATTTATTTTTGTGTTCATTTTTCCAGCATTTCTGGTAATTTCTTAGTCTCTTTTCTTGATCATATTTGCAACTGCGCTCTATCTTGTCATCATCTAATTTCTTCCATTTCAGTGATGGCTGTGCACCTTGCAGTGACTTCCAAATGTTTACAATTGTCACTGCACAATGTATTGAATGTTTATCAACAATAATATAAATATTAAAACACATTGCTCGGTATAATTCTGGATTATTTGTTGAGTCGGTGAACGCAACAGTTTCCGATTGGTCATTAATAGCCCGAATGTCTATACCTTTTGTTATCATTAGTAATGAAATCAGTGCTTGTGGGCAGCACAACAGGCTAGTTCCACGTGCATGAAGACTGTTTTGACAATAATGATGCTAATTTATTTGATGAGTGGTTTAACACCTGTCTATTTGCACCGCCAGCTCTTATTGTACCTCGTGAAGTGCATGATGTTGGTAGGTATGCAATTAACACAATAAACAGATCAATATCCCATTAAAGGGAATGCCGGTTCACAACCGCCTCTTAACTGCTATGATAGTGATCGGTGGTAATTTGCACTTCTCTGACAGATTAGTGAGTGCTGGATTTTATTGATCCATTAGCAAATTCACAAACCGTGGGATAGCGGATTAGCATTAATTTCGAGCCCTGTGTATTAGATGTGTGGTGGGGGCCTTGAAGAACGACAATTTACCTCAACTTTTTCCCTCTAAGACCAGTACAACTACATCCTGAATATACAAATAAATTCGGAAATTTGTGAAGTATCAGAATATCCATTCGCATAATCTTTACTCAAAAACACCAATTACCGGTATGCTGTCAAAAATTACACTATGTCAATATCATTAAAAAAAGTTTCTTGACTAATTGACTTTTATCCATGATTTTTTTTATCTAATGTCAATTGTCTTGGTTCTATGATTTCTGTATATGCATTGATGCAATATTTCATATCATACCCACAAAGTACATATACAGCTGCTCATTAATTATTCATCCCACATCAAAACGAGACTGTCCACATGGTTGTGTATCAGGTAATATTGCAGGTAGTGATAAACAGCAACATCATCAATTTTGCAAAGAAATTTAATGTAAAACAATGCTTTCCTGGAAGAGTTTTTGTTTGCCAAAATGGTGTTATTAAATGGTTGTGCTTTCAACTTTTATTATTTTCAAGCTAGGAAAGTCAAAGTTTTTCAATTGGCATGGCATGGTTGTACCATAGGTGTAAATCCTTGGAACAACAGTTGTGAAATCATAAGGTTTATTGTTGCATTGGCTTTTTTTGCAATATAAAAAAGGCTTTACCAGGAATATTTAGGCTTCAACAATTTTTATTTAATGTGAATGTGGCAAAAGGAACAACCTAGTTTATTCAATGTGAATGTGGCAAAAAGAGCAAGCTATTAGTTTTCTTTGGGGTTTGTGAACTTTAATGAAATATATGCTTCCAAGCCAGACAGTTTGAAGTAACCCCCTTTGTTCTTGACGTTAAGCTTAGGCAAGTACATACACTTGCCATTTGATTTTTAATCCAAGTAGAATGTCATTTGCAATCAATTAAGCAAGCGATTAAAGTTTGAAAAAGAATTAAAACAACCAATTTTTAACTAGCCAGGCATGTGGAAAATGACTGATTAAAAAGATGCTAATATTGCAGTTTAAGAAGGCAGAGAGGACCAATGAAAGGGGCAGAGTGGTGGGGTGGGGAGCCCCTCTATTTCTAGCTGAAACACTGGTGATATATTGCAATACTGAATGAAAAACTGCAATATTAATGCAGTGCATTATATTGATTTATGAAGAAATGAGATAGTTCTTATATCGTTGAAATCAAATGATTTCAAACAGCAACAAAAAATCATTAAAATAATTGCTAACAGATAGCAAAAGATCTTAAGATGCTATATGTCCATGTTGGTACATGCTTTGGAAAAGTCAGACTTAATTCGATTTGAGTCATTTGTAGTTCAATCTCAATTGCTAGCTTAATATATTCTCTACTCTAAACTTCTGCAGACTATCCATATTTTTTTCTGACATCGTATTTTTGAGTACCATATTTCGGTGTGTATAACGCGCAGTTTTTTCACCTAATTTTATTATATTAAGTCGGGGTGCGCGTTATATACAAGGACTATAAAAAAAAAATGGCCTTTGATGCAATAGATTGAACTCCATCAACTAGACGAACCTTTAAAGGACCCTTTTAAGGGACAACCATAAAATCGGAAAGATACAATTTCAATATTGCCACTGTTTCATTCACTATCCAAAATGATCGACTGTTGTTGCACTATGAAAACGGAGCGAAATACCGGTAGTCACGATTTTAAAATGTATTATATCACATGCGCGTTATATGGCAGAACTACGTTTTTTCCACTCATTTCAGGTCGAAAATCGGGGTGCGCGTTACACATACCAAAATACAGTAAGCGATATTTATGGAAATTGTCACATTTGGTCTGTCCAGGATTCTTTTGTCATTTCGGTATTTTGTATTGACCACTCAAAGTACTTAATTTGTAGTTCTTCAGGTTGACAGTCAAAATTAATCATGAATGTACGAATTCATACATTAAACAATTTTAAAAGAAAAACAATACCCTCTGACACAACTTTTTAAAAGCCCATTATAGAAAACACAGAATGTATTCTTGTTAATTGGCCTTATAATACTTGCATTTGTTAATATAGGCCACCAAGAGGAACCATTGAATTTCTGTCATTCCGTATAATTACATCTATAGTTGGTTTCAAAAGGCATTGCAAATGGTACCTGGTATTACATCTAGAAATAATGGCTTCACTAAGAGTTCATAGTACAGGAGCTTTAATAATTTCACAACATTCTTTTCTTCATTAACGTGGACACTATATATTCATGCCACCTTTAAATAGCTATTTGACCTCATAATGTTAAAACTGCTGCAATGTTGTCAAATGGTTTTGCAGGGCTCCACAGCTCCAACCTCCAACTGATTTATGGTCAGTAATTATTTCAATGATTTGCCTTGAACATTTTCTTTAGTTTTATGACAAGTTTTCTTTTCTCTTGAAGACTTTTATTTATTAAGGAAGAAAAATATTTGCTTGCAAATTAAGTCACAAAGACAGTAGTACATGATTATTCAAGGAAGGTCACCTCTACATGCTTATATTAACTTCTAGCCACTTTCTCAGGTGCCACAAATTTACTTTACAAAAGTCATGAAAGGATGAATGAAATCCAAAGTACATAGTGTAGGGCATGTTCTAAGATGTATGATTGCTGGATAATCATATTGGCAAATCACATCTTTATTTCTTCATTAATCCCCATTCACCCCACCCCCCATATTTAAAATATTTTCCTCTTTTCAAATCAAGGGCAGAATTTCCCCCCAAAAGTTTCAGTTTTACAACAGACATTGATAGTGACCACATTAATGAGGAAAAGAACAATCTCTATTCATTTTTCAGGACATTTTGCAGAAATATATTCTTAGATGCAGCACCAGTTAGAATGCACAATGCCATTTTAAAACAACTATAATTTGATTCCTATCCATTATGAACCATACCCCACCGTCTATCTCTAAAAGTACATGTATTTACTTGGCACATACATGTATTTACAATCTAGCTGAGAATTATTTCTTCTACATACTAGTAACTTACAAATTTCAAACCATACCTTGCTCCATCCAAGTAAACTTTTGTCAGCTGGAAAAATATAGTCATGGACAGCAAGTGCAATGTGAAATCTGTGCTCTTTTTTGGAGACAGAGCAGCTTAATGTCCATGATGATTTTATTTAAAAGTCGGCATGATTTAAAACAACAGTTCAACATGAGCTCTAATGAGCTTTTTACCGAGCTACAATAATATAAAGTAGACCTTCGCACAGGCAAAAAGAAAAACCCAGTGCATATATAGTAATATAAACTGTATACAATGTTGCACTTAGGATCCCATGGGCAGGAGACACTGTGTCCCCCACCCTTCAAATTTGAGGAGACACAGAACATTTTAACAGAACAAAGGAAAATTTTAGTATATAATGCACTAGTAGTGCAAAAAAATGAGATAATCTTATTATCTCTGACAGTTTTTCCACCTTAACTATTTCATCTGCGCTGTACTATCATATTTTCCATGGACACTTACATTGTTGTTTTTTTAAATGCGTGCTTTACTAAAATAACTAATACTTAAAATGAAATTAAAGGTACCACCATGAGAGGAGTATATTTCTGAAAAGGTGAAAGTAAGTGCTTAAGTGTATCAAAACCGAGGACTCCAGTATAGTATCAAAACAGAGGCCTCCGGTATAGTATCAAAACAGAGGACTTAGGGATAGTATCAAAACTCCTGACCAAATTTTGGAAATATCGTGATCTGTCCTAACCTGTCTTTTTTGTCACATGTATGCAATCTCATCACCATTGGCAGTGCGATCCCGTCTCTCAAGTTTGTACCCATTAACATGAAAAAGACTATCGCTAAAAGAAGAATCAAGTTTGCTTTCCGATAGAAAAAGGAAATCGACAATATTATCAACTAGAGCTTCACGAATTTCTTTCAAATTGTTATCTTAGGCTATTTATGTTTATATGGGCAATAGTACAGTTTTTGGGGTGTTTCTTCTGGGTATTTCGAAGACTCACAAAAATATCTACCTTGGTTGGGACTACATCCAGAAGTATGGTATGCTGTATCGGTAGGGGGAGACAACTTGTGTTAATATTGTTGCAACCAAGAAATAAGTCATCGTCCTAGTCAAAAAAGCAATCAGTAAAAACTGGTATACTGCTTGGGAACAGGATGATTCAGACCTGGCTGATTCGGCCCAAAATCACGGGCTGATTCGGCCCAAATTATTATTTCCCAGGTACGTTATGGAGTTCAAATCTGCGTTTAATGAAACAAAACCCCGATTTTACACGAGATAATATCATTGTTATAATGATGTAAGACTGTTTATCTTGCATCGGCAATTTAATAGTGAAATATTTTCAAAGCAGCTCATTCACCTTTGTGCACATTTTTTTATGGGGGGGGGGGGATTCTGGTTTATTTATATTATACTAAAACATTAAACTGGGGTTCTGTCAAATTTATGATTTAATTAAATACAATATCATACACCAATATTATACGTCTATATTCTGCTAATCTTGTGGACCTAGTAATAATTAAAATAAAGAAAATTATAAATTGAGGTGTTATCTCTATTGAAAGATGAAATATACTTTACAAATCTTTGTTTGTCGCTCGCACAGTATGTTATTTGTTTTCTGTGAACTCACAATGAATGATTTAATATTATGCAAATTATTAACTGCAGAAAAATCGTGAAAACAAGGCCCATGCAGTAACATTTACTCATATATATATATATATATATATATATATATATATATATATATATATATATATATATATATATATGCCAGATTTATTTTAGTAGTTATTACTGTTTTCGCAAACATAGTAAGAGAATGTAATATAAATTTACCCATGGTTTTTATTGATTTTTCATGCAAATCGTGCTGTTATCACGTTATATTTGCTCCCAAAAATGTTGTGTAAAGAGTCATTGATGAGTAACACAATAGTACAATGTACTTTACTGTTATCGTTAAATTTTTTTATCTTTTTAGTAAAATTTAGAACCAGTAAACCAGGTTATTTTCATTTTAACCTTTCAAACATCTGAAAATATTTCATTTAAAGCACATATTCAACCCATTAAATATTGATTTCTGAATAGATATTTTATTATATTAAACAGATATAATAAAATAACACTTCAAGTCAGCATAATAATTTGTGTTCTAGAACGGTATTAAATTCAGTAAATTGGCAAATCACATCAATAGTGCTTTAATTATAGCGGCGTTGATCAAACGGGGTTTGCCAATTCAATTTCAACAATAATGTGCATACAATTAAATAATACATTATAAATTCAGCTACTGAGAATAGCATACGGTGCTCATTGTTTTAATATATAAGGTTTATTTAGTATAAAGATAAACTCTACATAAATCTACTTTTAAAAAAGCCATTAACATACTCACACCAGAATATAGAGACGAAAAAAATCTAACCAAAACATTAGCATACCGAGACCAATATATGTAGACGAAAACACATTAACTACATGGCCACTGTTTTCACGATTGTTTTTCGGTGTTATTAATTTTATTATTTCACAATACAATAAAGTAAACTATTTCAATTTTGCACAAAGATGCACGAGATTCATTTCATTATATATATAACAATGCCATTATCTCGTGTAAAATCAGGGTTTATTTCATTAAATGTAGATTTGGATCGCTGAACGTACCTGGGAAATAATGAGAAATATCATATCTAAAACAAATGTAAATATCACTTTTAAATCCAAGACGAAACTTAATAATATTTCACATGGCCCGAATCAGCCTGGCATTTGGTCCGAATCAGCCCGTAATTTGGGACGATTTTTTTGCGAAATAAATAACGTCAAAATATTAGGAAGACACGATTTTGTTGCCCTTTATCTTCTGTCCCCCTAATGCACTATTTATAATGATGAATTGTCTCACTATTGCGCCAAAGATAAAAAGAAGCATATTATTATTTACAAAAATTTTATTTATATACTATTGTATTGAGAAATAAAAAAATTGATAACACCGAAAACAATCCTGAAAACAGTGGCCATGTGGTTAAATTTTTTCGCCTACATACACACACACACACACACACACACACACACACACACACACACACGCATATATATATATATATATATATATATATATATATATATATATATATATATGTATATATATATATATATATATATATATATATATATATATATATTGGTGTCTCAGTATGCTAATGTTTTGGTTAGATTTTTTTCGTCTACGTATACTGGTCTGAGTATGTTAATGCCTTTTGTAAAAGTAGATTTACGTAGTATTTATGCAGCTCTGGGTCTATGTAGATTTCTAGGAATAATCAGTAGAACAAAAAACATAGACCCTGATCTACCGGCGGATTATATTTGCAGTTGGACTTAACTAATAAGCGAGTATAATCGATAGTTGCTGTATTCCTATACAATGGTTGCCCAAACTAATCGATAAAGCAAGGTCTATCACGGAAATCAATTGGATAGTTTCTTCTTTTTAATGAAAAGGTTTGGAATGAATCATCATATTAGTAAAAAATGCTAAACACTGACTGCAATCTATTCACTTAAAATCCAAGATAAAAAAATGATGTCATCAATTGAAAACGAGAAAGTAGGGTGTAACTATAAATTCCTTCACAAGAAACGAACAAGAAGTACGTAACAAGATAGTACGTCGCTTGATAGTATATATGTTACAACAAAAAACAAAACAGTATCATATATTATTTGATTGTTTCACGAGTAACTACTACTACATCTACTAATCTATATTCTTTATTCAGATTATGTAGGCTACTGGCCCAGATTACAAATAATATATGCATGTAAGACAATGACACAGCTGGTGAGTGAGATAAAGTGTTGGGAAAATGAGTCCTATACATTCTTATACAGTGTTCATCTGTTTTCTGTGTTTTGATGAATACAATAAAGATTTGCAAATTGAATTTAATGTGTTTTATTTTTACGTTGCAAAGCAGATTAGAATTGCTCGTCAGATGGGTGTAAATACAACTACCTTGGTAAATACAACTAACGTTGAAATTCAAATGCCCTTGAAACACATAGAAATTGCAATTTGTTCTGATCATTTCAATTACAACAGGTACATATTATTTCATGGTATGGTGTATGATCATATCCTCCTGTGAGTGGCGGCGTGAGGGGCTGAGGCGCCTAGGGGGAATGTTCTTTAGTGGTGTCCTTAGAGAGGCGGCTGGGGGGGGGGGGCAATGCTCTTTAGTGGCGCCCCTACTTTGCCATAGAGAACAGTTTTTCGTGTCAGTTGCCAACCTCCGTCCCTCCCTACGTGTGTGTGTGTGTGTGTGTGTGTGTGTGTGTGACTTAATCAAACAGTAGCTCAATCTTGGCTATAGAGTGCCAAGTAAATATAAGGAGAACGTATATTAATTTGTCATCTGATGTATCTAATGGCTTATGAGCATATACAATAACTTGTTTGAATCATTTTCAGCATTATGATCATAATAACTTTTAATTACGATACTATCATGCACCCCACCAAGGTCAGAACTTTAACTTAGCTGGAAAGCAACTTTAAGAAATCAAAATCAGAGATGGTACTCTAATGTATCCCTAGCATACTGTACTCTGAGATAAATTCTTATTTAAATGTTAATTAAGTTGAAGATCAATAATATTTTATATAATATACATGATTATACATGATTATAATAATAGTCATAATTATAATAACTACTCTGATTACGCTTCTAATTGTCTCCAACAAGCATCTGTCTGTTTGAAAAACAAAATTATCTACCAAAGCAAATCAGAAAAGACAAATGACACACATCTACCTGTACAAACTCTGGCAATGCAGTTAAACCCTAGCCATGTGAAACGTTGATTAAATGTATATCTTAAGTAATTTTAAGATGCTATATTTTTTTTAAAATGGCCTTCTTGCAAACAAAATAGCATAGAATGACTTCTAATGTTTCACGCCCACCGTCATCGGAAATAACAAACGATTTGCAATAATCCGGCCTTTTGGCAAGGCCTTTAAGACTTTTATATACTTGGCATGTGAAGAAAATAATATATGAATGAAAGAACCATTTATCGTTCCTAGTCCAGTGCGACTAACCAAATATTTGCAGCTATATACATGTACCGGATACCTATAAATATCAACCTCTTTATTATGCTATCTGCTTGAATGCATGTCTACATAACGACATACTATGTTGGCAGATTTATGCCAACCACTTGCCACTTATCCACTTAAGTAATTCGATTTATTCATTGAAATATGTTGGCATAATTATAATAGATATATGACGGAGACTTTAAACTGGAAAACTTCGGCTGTTTGTGTCTTTTTCTCAAGTGGCATATAGATTCCAAGATCTCATACTGTAAGTAACACTCTGAGCCAGTTGAAATAAATTATTCTTAATTATTATTATAAAACGAATTGACTGAAATGGGAACCAACTTCCTGCTTGGTTTGATATAGAATCTGTCGAGGATCCATTTTTAGCTCTACTGATCATAGACCGGAAGAGCGTATAGGATACTCTGTCGTCCGTAGTCCGAAGTCCGTCCGTCCGTTAGCACAAGTTTGCTATCGCTACTCCTCCTAAACTACTTAGAGGATTGCCATGAAACTTTTCACTCACGTTCATCCCAAGATCTAGTCGGTCATAAATGAAAATGGCCCTGCTCAGACATCCAATGTGGCCACCACAGCAGCCACAAATCTTGTTATTGCTACTCCTCCTGAATGGATGGCCATATCAACATGGGAGTGGGGGTTGGGGTTGGGGTTGTTTCACTGAAAGACTTCGTATGATGTCTAGTTGGTTCTAAATGAAAATAGTCCCGATCTGACGTCCGATATGGCAGCCACGACATTCATCTTTAAAACCTTATTATCGCTTCTCTTTCTGACCGGAAAGTCATATCGTCATGGGGTTTTTACTAGAATACTTCTTATGATGTCTAATTGGTCCAAACTAAAAATGATCCCTCTCTGACATCCAATAGGACCGCTATAGCTGCAATCCTGAAAATCTTGTTATCACTACTCCTCCTTAATGGATGGTCGTTTCAACGTGGGATTTTTCACTAAAAGAATTTTATGATGAATAATTGGTCATAAATGAAAAAGGTGCTGATATGACAACGAATATGGCCACCACAGCAGCCATCTTGAATATCTTATTAGTGCTACTCCTCCTGAACGGAAAGTCGTATCAGTATGTTTTTTTTTACTGGACGACTACTTATGATCTCTATATAGTCTTAAATAAAATTTGTGCTGGTCTGATATGCAATATGGTCACCACAGCCTGTGGCACAGGTACATCTTTAAAATCTTATTGCTACTCCTCTTAGATGGAAAGTCAAATCAACATTGAGTTTTCAACAAAAGACTTCTTATGATGTCTAATTGGTACTAAATGGAAATGGTGCCGATCTGACACCCAGTATGGCCACCATGGCAGCCATCTTGAAAATCTTGTTATTGCTACTCCTTAGTGCAAAGTCATGTCAACATGCAGTTTTCACCAGAAGACTAAGTATGATATTTAGTTGGTCCTGAATGAAAATGGTGCCTATCTGACTTCAAATAGGGCTGCCACACTGAACATATTGAAAATCTTGTCACCAATGTCGATATGATGCGCATGGCAACAACAATATCTCCAGGAGCAAGAACCATTTCTTGCTGAGTTCCGAGGCTAGCAAAAACTCTATACATTTTTTTGAAATCTGTAAACAATAGCATGCTGAAGTGAATGCCAATACCTGAAATCACGATATAATGCAATGAAAAACTATGACATATAATTTCTAATAATAATGCTGAGTTCTAATTTAAAATAAATATTCTCCAGAAAAATCATTTGCTTGATCCGCGACCGCTACTTTCCTGCAGTCGGAACAATCTCGGGCTTTTCCGTCAATTATTTTTTTTATGTAAGAAAACCCATGAGGTGTTCCAATTGTACACGAATTGGGAGCTTTACTCTAGTTTTCTATAAGCAAAACGTGCTACACGCTCTTAATGTTTTAATGTTAAAGATATTTCATATCAATAGTCCACGATTTGACTTTAATATGACAAAGCCATATCCGACAATAAGCCCATTCTCCACTTGTTATATATATATATATATATATATATATATATATATATATATATATATATATATATATATATATATAGAGAGAGAGAGAGAGAGAGAGAGAGAGAGATTTGAAATTAAAAAAAAAAAAAAAACACAAACGCCGATAAATTTGTGCGACTAGTTTCGCATTCGCTATATGTTTCTTGAGGCACAAAATATTTTTTTAAAGCATATTTCCGAAGCAAGAATTATCCTATACATGTAATTAAGTCTGCTTTGAATAAAGTCTGTATTCTTACCCAAAATGATGCT
>JAQPZY010001568.1:642500-827500 GCA_029931535.1 Margaritifera margaritifera | reverse complement strand
TGCTAAATATTGCACTGATAAGAACCCCATATCATGAGGTCAAAAATTAACGATACTCGAAGCGCAATTTGAAACAACAAGGCGCTTAGAAAATTAAATTCGTAAAAACAGCTGATAGAAATTCGGGCCTCGTATTCTGGCCCTTTGGGCCATCATCGTCGCCCTGGGCGCCATTTACCCTTAGTATGCAACTGCCGCCTCTTCCATGTACACAGAAGGCCTCCTTTGATCTTGTGATCTATTATATTATATTTTCAGTTTGAAAATTATTCATGTCGTTGACATCGAAAATAGTGCTTAATGATTTTTTGGAGTGTGCGTCAGAAATACGCGCTCAGTAAGTGGTTTCGTTGGGCTGAGTCCGCTTTAAAGCATTTTGCCTACAAGGCTTTTGGTCATTTCTAATCCTCAACGAACAACGAAAGATTACTTCGTCGTGGAGAGAAACCAGAGCTACTTAACGGCGATATACTCGGTAATTTCATAGGTTCCAGTATATGTCACTATTGCCAATAAAGGGTTAGTGATATAATTTGTGGTCTTATGTTACATATATCTCGACAGTAATTTTAGTCTAATTTATTTTCTTATATCACGATCAGTTGATTTCTGCTTAAAGTAATCTGTTAAATCTGTATCCGATATCCGACCTTCTTTTTCGAAAACAACATGTAAATTTAATGACAGGATATGGAATGTGCGTCAGGAATACCCGGTTGCGGAAAATGGGCACAGATTAGTTTGAGATATTGTTCTTTTTTTTTTTTTTTTTTTTTTTTGTTAAATAAAATGATCCTATAGAACGAATGAAGTAGATCAGCCAACGGTATTCCTAATTTCCCGTATAATATGCCTCTATTAACTGAATAACGTGACGTAGTTTCCAGACAAAACGGTGACTACTCACTCAATATAAACAGCAAGTGAACGTATCTCTAAACATTTGGTATTTGCCCTTGCATCGGTTAACTAGTTTCGAACAGAATGGTTTTCTCTGTTGTTCCGTTAAATGTAATGTATTTCTTTCTTTCTTGTCTGCAAAGCATATGGGAAATAGGTGTTGTTTTTCTTGCTCCCATTAGTGTCCGAATTCATTATCTCTGGCATTTAGATTGATTTCTCTGAAACGTTCTCATTTAATATCATGAAATTGTATGGGTACATTTATCGGGTGAAGACTACTCGAAGCTGGCAAAAAAGGTCACATTGATTTACATTCACGCACTAGCGATAACTCAAAAAGTCAACGCATTTAGTCCATATTTATATAACTATGAATCGGTTATCAAATATCCATTCTTTCATACATAGACGTCAAAGGGATTTTTTTCTCTGGCTGTAGTGACTATTTGCAGTTTCTGGATGCAGCGACGGATAAGGCAAAAATAGCATTCTGCGTAATTCTTGTTATTACTCTTAGCTCATCTTAGTTTCTTGCATTTTTAAATTGGAGTTATTCGTTTGTGTCTCTTCCTTTCATCCTTTGTAAATTTGTTGGTAACCAGGGAGCTTTTTATTTTGTCATACTCATTCAGTGAGTTGATAACATTTTTCGAAGGTATGTGTTCGTATTCATCCGACAATGTTTTCTTATCATATTTATTCTTTATGCTTCATCAAATACAGATTTAGAAATACCGTGATTCATATACCCAATTCCAGTTACCAATTTAGGTTGATAATTAACGTATAAGTGATTGAGATACGCAAAGGTCCAGATGACCAAAAATGAAATATTTGTACATTAAAATAACTGTCAATCAATTATTTGAAATTAAGTGCATCAGGGTCGGTAGAAAATTTGCTTTATCACTGGCTCTGAACGGATTCAAAGATGGGCCCACTTCTGCATTTGAAGTTGAAAACACAAAACCAAATACTTCCTAAATCATAGTATTATATATGACGGCAGTCCCTTTACCAAAAACAAACTCAAGTAATTTTAGCAGCCACTAAGGGCAACATTGAAGAATTACGTTGGCAATAGGTCCAGTCATTTGTCCTAGCTTGGGAATTTGCATGTAGTGAAATAATTTAATTGTTAAGCACGTAAGCTTTTAGTGCCACTGACCTCTGGAATCTGATTAAGAGGAATGAGGCACAAGAATATTGATGCATGTGCATAATTAATTCCGAAATTACAAACGCATACGTATTTACTACCTAACCCTGACATGTGCAGAATTTAGGACCAGATACATGCAAAGGTCTCCTGCTTTTGCATGACTGGAATGGCTGTGACTCGACGAACAGTTGTTGTTGTTTCGGAAATAAAAAAGGTAAAATAAAAACTGCAGTGAGAAGACCATATTTACAGCATGGTATTTTCCAATTAATTCAACACTTTTGTGGACGACAAGAACCTTTCGAGTTAATATTAGTGACGGTCTTCGCGGATTTAAGAACCTTTCGAGTTAATATTAGTAACGGTCTTCGCGGATTTAAGAACCTTTCGAGTTAATATTAGTAACGGTCTTCGCGGATTTAAGAATTTTTCGAGATAATATTAGTGACGGTCTTCACGGATTTAAGAAAGTTTGTATTGACAACATACAGCGCTAGGTACTATTGTTTTGCTACCAACAACTATCAAATAAAAGCATTCCTCAAGCTTCAAATAAGATGTCGCTCAAGATATAACAGGTTAATTTCCATGCATTCGTCTGAAAGAGATCCTGTTGGTTGATCAGAGTCTTTCTTTGCTTAGAGATCAACGATGACTGGAAGTGACGGCGCATTCGCATTTGCGTAAACTTTATTTTCATTACATAAGACCTTACCTCAGAGAAAAGATATCTAGGAAGTGTTATAGGTCGGTTGTTACATGGATAGACCAAGCGGGAACTGCATTAGGAAAGGGACGAAAGTCCGTTATCAAAACAACAAATTTATTTACAAAGAAGGACATTGAAATAAAACACAGAGCTATACTATCATGAGAAATTCTGACACCTTCTATTTTATATCTTGACAATCATGAGATTTTAAATTTATCATAGTTTGATCTTGAACAAAATTAAAGCTCGATCAAATATTTTCTACTACTTTTTGTGACTCAGATGATAGAATATTAACTCTGAAATAAAATACGGGGAAATATCCACATGTGATTGTTGAATTTAAAATTTTCTAATAACAGAAATGGCCATACGTTGCCTATTCAACAAATAGAATGAAATATCTTACTCATGAACAAAGTGTGAAGTTATCCGGTCTATCTGCGACAAGAATTACTATATGGGATTACAAGAAATTGGAACCATTGTCACCATTTATTATATCCAACATTCACAATTGGTGTAAGCAGTATTTATTTCAAACATCATCATAAAAAGTAATTGACCACTTCAAGAGATACAAAAAACCGGCAAAAGCTTAAGCTGATTTCGAGCTCTTTCCTCATTAACATAATCTTTCCTATCCCTCTGACGTGAGGAATGAAAGACAATAAAACAGATAAATGCAAAAAGTTGATACTAGCTAATGAAATATTTTTTCAAACATTATGCATACAATAATGTAATAGCATCAGAGAGTAACGAACCAGTATTGATTGCAGAAACGTGATTTTACATACCAATAGACAAGATACGAAACATCTTGGTGATGATTGAGGAGTGAGGGTAGGGTGTTAACTTCAACTCTGATAGTGAATTAGGATACACAATCATACGCACCAGTGGTCATAACACGAAATTGTGAAGACATATTAAATACTAGACACATCTCTTAATTTGTGTGAGGAATGTTTGGGCTGCGCTTGTCTCAAGCCATTCCAAGGGGTTACCCAAGAGTAACAAAGATATGTCTATATATTGGGACATATTGTTCGGTTCCTGTTAACAATATATTTGGTACAATCTAAAATAAAATGCTTCCAGCTTCTGGTTCACCGCATGAACAATTGTTGTTTAATGATACATTATTTTTGAATAGGTCATTGCTTAATAAGCTACAACATTCATAGCATGTCAGTTAAGATGCAAAATATAACAGTAACTCGAAAATAGACACTCTAAGCAAAACATCATTATTATCATATTAAATGGGACTGACATAATGGAAATCTACACACATCTCGAATCATCTAACAATTCTAAATACTCTACCTATCAAACATTAATGATAAAAAAGTGATTATTGCAAGCATCTGCAGCTTAAAGACGCAAACTGTCACAAAGGAGACTGAATCGTGACAAAACATAACACTTTGTGTCTAACCAAAAATAAATTCTTATATATTCACCGTAAGCACAAACCACGAATGAGAAACATTCAGTAAAGCATGTTGTTCAAGGGAGGTAAGTGACTTTGAAATTACTGCTAATATCTGAGACGGGCCACAATAAGTCAGTCAAATAAGGAGTAAAGATGTATGCGTCACAATTAGTTCAACAGAACTAAAATATACACAATGGGTAATTCTGTTCGCGTAATAACAAAGCCGCCAACAGGTCTTATGTTGTATTTACATCAAAATACAATGTATAGCAACTTTGTGGACACTATTCTGTGGTAAGTCTATTTCCAACAGATTGTATATTTGTGTATATTGTACTAATAAACGGGTTTGCACAGAACAATGCATATACGTGGAATACGTATTATTCGACATAGTTTCTCCAACTTGTTACCAAATTCATTTATTACTCTTCAGTATATAATGTAAATTTCAACTTTAAGATAATTCCAAATTATGGAACTAATACCCATCCTGTGAACATACTATAACACTGTTGAATAAGTGCACATAATTACATCTATTAGACTATATACACCAGTCATCAGTTTATTAAACTCTTGTAAATACACGCATAAAGCCTTTCATAAAATTCAACATTTATTATCAATAATGTGATAGTATATACGTTGCGTTCAAACCCAAACTATATTTTATAAAAAAAAACAATTGCTATTAGATTGTAGTACCCATATGGAGTCACTTGCACGGTTGCAATGCTTTTTGTATTATTATATACTCAGTTCGTGACTTCCTATGCATATGCAGATGGTCCAGTAAATTGTCCACTTATAGGATGTCGTCAAGCACATATTGGTGCTGTCAATCACATACAGAACTCAATACGTGTGTTGCTACATAATCTAACGCATTCGACGTAATTAAGGGACTACTTTTAAAGGTGCCTAAAAAAATGGTGGCTACGTCAAATGCATATGCTGTGAAATCACTCGTTGATAATGCAGATGATTCAGCGGACTGGCCATCAAATTAAACATCAGAAATCAAACCTCAAACAGGGATGTTCCAGAAGGAGAAATTGATGTCAGTCAGTTCAATGAAAGACAGGGACAGAATAATACGAAGGTAGCAACGTCAAGAAATATGAAAAATGTTTAAAGGTGACCTTTAGAAATTAAAAGCGAACCCAGATCAATAGGAAACATAATCTCCGAGCAATGAAGTGAACTGCTAGCCGCAATGGTTCTCTCTAAAATAAATAGTTCCGAGTACGAGCCAACGGATTTTGATTCTATAAGACACAGCATAGGACGTTTTCTCAACGATATGGGCCATTCAACATCTCTTAAGGACGGAAAATTCCATGAAATGAACCAGGCACTTACTGCTGAAAAAATAGACATAAGGACAAGGATCCCTGGACGCAAAAGTCGCGCATCAGAACCTTTTTCACCCGAAGAGGATACATTGTTTCATTCGGGACATATGGCCACGTCCTGCAATTTACACTTTATTACTTCTTCAGCAAGATCTTTGGTTTTAGAACAAGAGATGAGGCCAGCAAATTATAGTTGGGAGACATAATACTGCATGTGATCACTACGGACAAAAAATACCTTGAGTTTCAAGAGTGTGATTCTTAGACGCGCGATGGTTCACGTATAGATGACTTCAGGGAAATTAAGCCTAGATTGTTTGCACCAAACTCAATTCTCATTTATTTCGAATACTGTGAACATCGCTCCTTGAATATATAAAACCCCGAAACTCCCTTTTCTTCTAGCTTTAATCCATGGAGAGAGGTTTAATCCGTACATGCAGAACTGGTATTATACATCGCCACTAGGTCAACGGAATCTACGGTCACGAAACAAACTACTCTGCAAGGAAAACAACAGTGTGTACTTTGGGTAAAGCTAGAGTGCCAACACATAAAAATCAGCAAGTAACTGGACATAAAAATGCCGCCCCAATCATCCAATATGATAAAAGTTTGGACCCGAATGAACAGAGAAACATCAGTCGTATGCTATGTTTCTCCAGCAAGAAAAATGTCTGCATGTGAACGTTAAATGAGAGTGCCACCTCTATTAAAAACAATTTGTATCCTTTTGGTGACAAAGTCAAGTCCAGTTAGACAACCCAGGATGTTTTTGTAACACCCAGATCGCAAACGGAAGATTCTCTCCCCATTCCGTCCAATCTAGAAAGAAACATCGGATGTAATTCGCCGCAATTGAGAACTTTATTCTGAACTACTTTTGATCATAGGGCACAATATAGCGGCGGAAGGAAACAAAGTCACAATCGGAAAATTATATGTCTTTTCTTTTGTAACATATGCGTTGCACTCAGCGCGGGGCGAATCACCAAACACATCTGAGGTTATTTCTAGACATGACGGAAATGGCCGAGCGATGTTCTGATTGACCCAGAGCGGAGATCCCAATGACTGGTTTCGACGTATATTCAATGTTGCTGTTGTCAATAAAAATTGCAATTTCAATGTCAATATAATTTAAAGATGAGTAAAACTACTTACCTTGGACGAAGCAAACTGCATCAGTGTTCGATATATCCATGTATCCTGAATACATTGATCCAGAATCAAAATGTATTTGTAAAGTTCTGCACTCAGTGGACTGCACTTTGCATATCCGTGTACGCTGAGTCTGTGGACCGCAGCACTATCATTTGATTGTTAATAATTATTTTTGTTATTTTGTCAATAACACCAAGTGTCCATCGTTCATTATTAGATTGTTTGAATTTTCTTTTTACAGTTAGAAAGAAATTGATTGTGAACAAAGTCGAGAAAGAACTGGTATACCCTACTTGCTGTTAAGAGTTCATTTATTCTCACCCGTATGACGTAATAGTATGTAAAGGCTAAAGGCACCATTATATGCATTCATACGCGTTACGCTCGAAGATTTGTACGATTTTCTTCATTAAAACGCAATTTCTGTCAAGACATTTCCTTTTTAAGTCTGAAATAGCACTTGCAAATTATTTTTTAAAGGGGATGGTGGGGTGGGGTATAAATTAAATAAATTGCAGAGTTTGTACTGTTGGATATTGTGAGCTTGCCTGAAGTACACATGGCTCGAAAGCTCGCCCCGTTGAACTTCGGTCTAGCCCACAATATTCAACAGCACAAACACTATAATCTATAATTATGCCTAAATCCCAAAGAGATTTTTTCCTTTTGATTGACACGGATAACACAGATGAGTGATTCACGGCATAAACCCATAATTGTGTTTTGCACCTTCACATGATTCTAATTTTACCACGATATGCAGAAAAGCCAACGATGGTACGATTGAAACATCAGAAACACCACGCTGTAATGTCTTACTAAATACTGACTGGGTGTTGCACCAAAATTTACGTCAATCAACGTTATTTACACGTTATCGTTGGTTCTTTTGTGCCTTTATTTCCAAAAGAAATGTTCATTACTGTTATCTTTTTATTTGATTAAAGTCAAGACATTAAGATGTAACATTATCATGAATTTATATCGATCTTATTTCCTACACTCAATAAAGTTTGATAACCATCTCCTGAAAACACAATGTCACAAATATCCGCGTTCTATAAACCGTATGCACCACTTGTCACTTCTAGAACATATCTGAAAATCACGTATAGATTACTAAAGAACCAGAAACAATTCGTTGACCTTTTTCTGTAAGAGGTGCGTTATTTCATCAGGATGTGGACGTGCGTTATTTCATCATGATGTGGCGGTCCCATCTTCTTGCAATAGTATTAGTAGTAGTTGCAGTAGATAGATAGATAGACAGACCAAGTAACAGTCCTAACATTATTATTTACCTAAGTATTATGTACCTATGTACGCACGGTTATATATATCCAACTCCAACTCAAACCACGTTTTTCTGGACAAAGCAACCAGACTGGTAGAAAACAAACTTCTTGCAGGCATCTACTCAAATCCAACTGATAAACACCAGTATCTTCTCCCATCCAGCTGTCATCCAAAGCATTGCTTTCGGAACATCCCGTTTAGCCAGGCACTGCGGATACGCAGAATTTGCTCCGAAGATGAAACATTCCAAAAAGAGATCTGAAGAGTTATCTGAACATTTGATGAACCGAGGCTACGACAAAAACCTGATAGCAGAGGCAACACAAAGGGCTAAACAAACAAACCGCAATGACCTACTAAAATACAGAGAAAAGGAAAAAGCTGATCGGACAACATCTATCCTGACTTTCCATCCAGACAACCCCAAAGTAGGTAAAATCATCCAGAAATACTGTCCCATCGTGGAATCTTGCGACACTAAGTTAAT
Source organism: Margaritifera margaritifera (assembly GCA_029931535.1). Taxonomy (NCBI): domain Eukaryota; kingdom Metazoa; phylum Mollusca; class Bivalvia; order Unionida; family Margaritiferidae; genus Margaritifera; species Margaritifera margaritifera. Next base: position 818,974 of record JAQPZY010001568.1, on the reverse strand, counting down.
CCTCCGGAACAAACTAGTAATAGCTTACCGCAGACCGAAAAACCTCAAAGACATCCTAGTCAGAGCGAAGCTAACGCCATTCACAAGCCAAGACCATCCTGGCAAATCTGGTTCCTGTGGTGATAAAAGGTGCAAAACTTGTCAACATGTGATAGATACCAGCACATTATCTAGCACAGCGACGAGCGAACAATTGAACATACATGATCCAAACAGAACGTGCAAAACAGAGAATATAATTTATCTCATCACATGTAAGATCTGCGGCCTTCAGTATGTCGGAGAAACTGAAAAGCTACACTAAAGGATCAATCTTCACAGATCTGATTGAATGACAGAGAAGCTGGACAGAAGTCCAGTTGTAGAACACTTCTCTTCTCCTTGCCACACTTTCAGTGATGTAACACTGACTGCAATGGCTCACAATTCAACTGGAGTTCCGAAACCAGGAAAGAAAAGGAATTTTACTGGATACGCCGTCTTGAAACGCTGAAACCAAACGGCTTAAACCAGGAAGACTAGAAAAAGGACAAACACACGCAAATAAAATCATCATCTGTTTACAGCCACTACTTTTTCAATTAAATAATTTATTTATTGTGCTCATTACTCACACACTCACCTATAATTACTACTGGTCATTACTGGGATTATAGAAACAATGAAATATCCGGAATATAATTTGCGGTTACACCACTTTGTATTAAAAAACAGATGGCGCTATAACTTCTCCCTTTGTAGGTCAACACCAACTAGTTTACAACATCATCAGTCAAGTTGAAATCAACCAGGCGAAACATCAAACATTTTCAAGCTTTCATTCCACTAGAAAAAGTAATGTAAACGTTTGTAAATTCAACGCTCTTTGTGTTTATTGTTTGTCTTGTCTCTGTTTTGTGTTTGCCTTTGACAAAGACTCATTGAGAGTCAAAAGCGCTTATTCTAGTTAAAAACTAGTTTTGCACTGTTCGTTGTCAGTTTGTTGCATTTATCTTAATCAATCCCTGACACACGCAGTCCCTTGCTGGATCCAGTGCACTTGAAATGACTGTTATTCGTCCTATGATTTGTACTCTTTATATATATATATATATATATATATATATATATATATATATACTTTAAAAGCCAAATTTATTTTAATATATATATATATATATATATATATATATATATAAAAATTTGGATTTTAAAGTGTTGGTATCAAGCAGTTTGATATACCAATATTGTTGGTACATCAAATTGTGATTCGCCCATGGCCCATGAATAAGCAAGTAATTATATTGTCAACAGTAGACTATTGCTTTTATACTCTCTAGATCAGTGATAAATTTCCACTCATCAATAAAATAAGAAAGTAACGAGAACACATTATGATCCCCGTTTTGTGATCAATTAAGCATGTTACACAATTTTATCAAATTTCCATCTGCTTTCGCTATTATCTCTCTCTCTCTCTCTCTCTCTCTCTCTCTCTCTCTCTCTCTCTCTCTCTCTCTCTCTCTTGCCGTAAGGGACAACTATACATGGAAATCTGTGGAGTGAGAGAAGAATTGTTTTTTAGCTAGATGAAAACTTTAAACTTGAACTTACACCAAGTAACCTAGAGGAACCCGAGTCCTTATAATGGTATGTGTACACTTTCCATCGGATTTTTCAAGTGTTACACGATACCAATGATACAAAGTTGCAATAAGCCTATTGAGGCGAGTAGGTCGAACGGTAAATTTCTTGGCATACACAAACTGTAATCTATTTTATGCTTTATGGTTTTTTTTTTTATAGTTTTTTAAACCAATAATAAGGTTCTAAAACAGATCAGTTTTAAATATTAAAATGTCTGAAGGTTTCTTCCCCTCTTTCTCTTTCAGTCTGTGTTGGTTGCTCATTCAGTGTGTAAGTTTTACCTAAATTGATCCAGATCTCTCTCTCTCTCTCTCTCTCTCTCTCTCTCTCTCTCTCTCTCTCTCTCTCGGGAGCCCCGGGTGGCCGAGTGGTCCAAGGCGCTCGCCTTTACGGATCACTCACACATCTCACTTTTGTCCGCGTGAGTGTATGATCGTGTTTTCCAGTGTGGAACATCGGTGCAGGATAGCTCTATCCTGCCTCACACGTGACGTTTATCCTGATTTTTGGGCTATTTTGACCTTCTACTGTGAGCATAATGTATACAAAGCCGTTGTTGTAAATGTTATTTGTTAAAATTTCATCTTCTCGTCTTTTTTTTTTTTTTTTTGAAGGATAAATCAGTTCTAGATCAAAGTTAAATCGAAGGACTATTTCATTATTTTTTGTCTGTCTCGATTAATTTTATGGATAAGAGTAAACTTTATTTTTGACCTTTTTACATTTGTATCATTAAGCAAGCTATCTGCAGCACACAATTCAGACGCTGTCTATTACCATTACCGTAGCAGTTTCAACCACTGTTCTTTGAAAGCTAACATGTGTTTAAACGTCATTGAAAGTTTACACTGAATTTTTAAGTGTAAAACTAACTTTGCACGCTCTGTCTTACGGTAAGGAAATTTTGAATGGGTCTTCTCCCGTTTGAAAGTTACAGCAGTATTCACAATACGCCATTTTTACTTAGACCCTCATTTTTCGTTCAGAAATGTGAGAAAAAGAATCCATCATTATGCTTCAGTATAGGATAAGAAACTTCCACACGCGGGATAAAAAATGTGCGTCAGACACTCGGCTCAGTCTCGTGTCTGACGCAAAATGCTGACCCTTGGGTGGAATTTTTCTATCCTACACCGATGCATATGATGGGTTATATTACTTTCTCTGGATCTATGACAGAAAAACTGACAAGACTGATCGACCAACAGAGAAACAGAGAGATGACCTGTACAACAATTTTATAGAAAGCCCCCTGCACCCCCACCCACTCTCTCTGTTGGTTTGTCAGCCAGCATGTCAGTTTTACCCTTTGATGATAAAACTGGCAGACAAACCGACCAAGAGAGAGAGAGAGAGAGAGAGTGTTAGAGAGAGAGAGAGAGAGAGAGAGAGAGAGAGAGAGAGAGAGAGAGAGAGAGTGTTAGAGAGAGAGAGAGAGAGAGAGAGAGGATAAAAACAATGTTGTGGCCAGTAGCAATGGTAAGTAAAGCATAACCATGCCTTAGGTCAACTGTAAATAACTATAAATGCTTGAATTACCTCCCTTAGACTATTCCCCCACTCGTTTCGATGTACTCGCGGTGATCGAATGGCCGCGCTTACACTGCATGGGACATGCGATGTTTGTAGTGCTCTACTTTCTCGATTTAAACCAACTTTTATGTTTAAATCCTAAGCGTCTCTTTTATTTTTTTAATCAATATGAATGAAAATAGAAGCTCAAAAAAGAAGCAAAATAGTAGTTTCCAAAAGGAATGTGAATAGCTACAATGGTTGCAGAACTACATTTTGTAGCGGACACAACGGGAAGGGATGAGAAGAGTTTACTTCCTCCGTCAATATGCAGTTTCCTGTAGTGAATCTTAAACTCCGTTGGAACATAAGTATGTGTATTTGTATGTGGTTTAAATACAATATATGTATAGTATGTACGCTGTATCTTTGATATACCACTTGTATAAATTTTTCTTTAAAAGGAAACTCGGCAAGCATCGTTTCCTCTGAATAAAAAATGTATACAACTCATGGTATATCAAAGATACAGTGTACACACTATCTATCTATCTATCTATCTCTCTCTCTCTCTCTCTCTCTCTCTCTCTCTTTCTCTCTCTCTCTCTCTCTCTCTCTCTCTCTCTCTCTATATATATATATATATATATATATATATATATATATATATATATATATATATATATATATATATATATATATACCATGTAACCCCATATACTTAATAATTATTATCTCCTGTAGTTGTCAGCAAGGGATGCACTTACCGATCACATTTGTAGCCATCGTGGTCTCAATCGCCAGGAATGCAGGTACATTATTATTATTATTATTATTATTAGTAGTAGTAGTAGTAGTAGTAGTAGTAGTTTTGTTCTTGTGCTGGTGGCTGCTGTTGTTGCTCACGCTATTGATATTACACGTGCCTATATTTTTTTTCCGAAAACCTAATTTAATAGTTTTTTAAAGTGTTTCATATGGGGTTTATGTAACATTTTATAAATCAAAATAATAATAATTGAATGGTGATATTTCATACATTAGACACTTTTTAACTGAATGGTTGGTTCAAACATCGAAAGGCTTGTTATCATTGAGTTTATAATTATACATATGTTACGGATTACCATATATTCCAAGGCTCATTCCAAACATCAAAGCATAATTACTTCACAATTAGAAATGTTCCCGATGATACAATTTCGTGGTTTGGAAGTAAAGATACGATTTCATGGGATCACAATGTATATCTTAACATTAAAATCTACAACACTGTTATTTTGTGGTGGATTTAACTTCAGGTATATTCTTTACACACGAAATAAACGAAATTGAATCCTCCGCTGATATTTCTAATTTAAAGGTATTCCAAATGTTTTGCTAACACGCAAATTTTATTTTTTATGTTTCCTTTTTGCTTAGTAAGATAAAAATTTAGTAGAATAAAATACATACGTACAATTAAAAGCGATTATTATTTTTACAGAAAACGTGTTCACATTTTCGCCGCTGGCACATCTTTTGTGCGATGTGACCTAGCTACCATTATGCGTGATAAAATACAACCAAACGTCTATATGGACGCCACTTATCTTGTCTTTTCAATCGCACGGACAAACTTAGTGTCTCCAAGAAACACTAATTACTCTGTATAATCTATCAGTTATCAGGACAACCAATTATCCAGACAAAAATCGTGTCTCCTGTCTCCAAATGAGTCCGGATAATCGACGTTTTACTGTCCTGTACTTAACAAATAATAATGTAATACATTTGGGTATGTTCCATTTGTATTTACGTCTCCATTTATAGGTTCGTTAGATTTTAGTGATTAGTGGTTTGATTATGGGAAGTCGGTTTTGGGAAAATATTTCCCAGCCCGAGTAATTAGCCAATTTCTAGGAACAGACGTCATACTTACAGTTTTTAAGAGACTTTGTAGTGCCGTGGATTGGTTTCGTAGTTTTAAATGGGGTCAGACTAGCATAAGTATCATAAGTGGTTATGGAGCCAAGTAGTTCCTATTTGAATTCAGAGGTGTTGATTGATTGTGCCTTTAGGGAGATATTCGTGACAAGAACTACTGTTTTGTGCCATGGAATAATTGTGAAGAGGTCATCCCTTTGTTTGGAGATGCCTTTCATTGTAGCAGTTGACGGAAGTACACGTGCGAAACGTAGTTTAGACTGTTTTTTTATTGACCCAGGGATGGAATCGGAAAATAGTTCCCTGCATTGGGTGTTTGAATTGTGTTATGTGCTTCATGCCACGGCATGCTAACAAGGAAAAGCCATGCAATTGTGAAGTTATAGTTGTGACATTGTGGTCATTTATTTATTGATTAGAGAAAAATTGTTTCTTGTCTTGGAGCGTTACGAGAACTTCCAGTTGACAACGAATGTTGTCGGGAAGTCCTTGGAAATGGGGGAAAACAAGGGACTTCCAGCTCAACCTCACGCAGGTGCTTGATTTGCTCGGTAGAGAAACCCCTGTGCGTGTTACAATAATACTGAATATCCTTAACTGGGTCACCCGACCCTCTTCGGTTTTCATCGCTATGCAATAGAAAGCCAAACCAGTGCCTGGGGAAAAACGAAGTGAAATGAAACTGAGGCGCCTCAAATTTTGGGGCGCAACGCTGCGGAATGAGTGTTGTCTAAGATCACATAAAATTAATTGTGAAAACAAAGCATGCTCATTCACACCTTTAAGTCAAAGAAAAGTAAAATTTATAGCAATCAGGCAGAATGTTGTAAGAACAATTTGGTTGTATACAGGCCTAGCGTCTTTTTGAAGAAATAAAGACGTATCCAAACGTAAAAACATATCGTAGGGGGCGCTGCTTTTTGCCGTTTTTGCCCCAGACTGATATCTTCAAAATCTCTATGCAGATACAGTTTGGACTGGCCGAAACTATGACGATTCTTGCTCGAACAACATGCTTTTTTTCAGAGGCCGGTCAACACTGTTTTGAATGTCATGAAATACCTACGCCTCAGACCTGTACACGCGTCACAGAGTGCGGGGAACACGAAGTACGTTATGTTTCTTATATATATTTTTTTAGAAAGCTATTATACAATGGAAGCTCGATAACTGAACCTCCAAAATACTGAACGAATAAGTTGGAGCAGCCGGTCTTTCGAGTAAATGATGTTAAATATATTAACAAGGGGTATTTTAAAAGTTCTGACTATTAGTGCTCTATACAATGAAGTTCTTTGTTATTGAACAGTACGTCAGTGCATCGCCGTAAGGTACTCCGCCTTCACCTCTACACATTTTCTCGGTCGCATTATCCAATTAAGTACCATATTGTATTTACTATTTTGGTATGTTGTTCATACATTGGAATTGCACTTCCAACAGCATGGCGGCTTTCAAAAATCGTCCGCCCCTCAGCAAATCTTGGATAACGGGATTCAGTAAAAAATCACTTTGAGCTAAATCAGCGCTGTATGGCGGATGTGGCAAAGTTTGGATACTATGAACCCTTCAGGAAGTCTTTCACGACGGCGGATTTATGCGCCGGTGCGTTGTCATGGAGTAGATGGATATCGCGGGTGCAGGTGGGTGGACTAATGGTTTGGTAGTGTTCTACACCTTTTGGCAAATTTTTGGAGATATACAAGTGCGTATAGGACTCTTTTGACAGTCCGACCACGTCGAGCGATGTTTGGTCTCGGCACGTTTCATCACCTGTGACAATCTCATTCAAACGTATCTGGTTACTGTTTTCTTATTTGGCGAGTAACTGTTTGGCGACTCCAATACAAGTGTGTTTTTGATCAGCCGTCAACAAATGCGGGACCTATCTTGCTTAAATCTTTCTGAAATTCATATGATTCTTGAGTATATTAAAAACAGCTGACGAATTAATGCCCGTGATAAAGAAATATTTTCCACTGTGTATCGAACATCTTCATCAATTGCTCCCCTTACAGCAGCTACTTCCCAGTCACCAATCGCAGACAACAGTCTTCCAGAACGTGGATCTTCTTCTATAAATTCTTGACCATCTTTAAACAATGAAACCACCTCAAAATTGGGGGATATGACAGAGAATTACATCCGTAAACTTTATTTAAGTCGGCCCTGATATATGTGACAGAGTACCCGAGGAGCGACCAGTTTTTACAGTATACTCATTGCTCACTAGCAGAATTGTTCTCATTCTCCAACATTTTATCCAGCGTGCTGCACGTGCAGATCATTTTATAGAACATTATTTTGTCTATAGATCGGCATTAAATTTATTCCCAGGTTTAACGAAACATCAAACCTATAACAAAATATTCAGAACTTTTCAAATACCCCATCGTATAGACATTCTGCTGTTCAAGTATGTATGTATGTATGTATGTATGTATGTATGTATGTATGTATGTATGTATGTATGTATGTATGTATGTATGTATGTATGTATGTATGTATGCAATAACGGCACGTCAGCACAATACTGGCTATATAGTGCCAATTAAAAGTACAGTTTTAAATATTAAATAGAATTTGCGACAAACTTTAGGACGATAGACACTTCCAGTATGAAGTCATTCAAGATAAAAGGCAAAGATCTTTAAAAGATTGTACAAATATAAAGGTTAAAAATTGTTAAAATCTTCAGGAAGATAATCCCATCATTAGAAAGGAAAATATTTTCTCTTACAAGATACCAGATAAATATAAAAGATGCCAAAGTTCTGTAACAAGTATTGTAAATAAAACAAAAATGTTCAAGCCCACCGGATTTGAGGCAACGATAATCTACATTATTATTATTCAAGCCAGAATAGTGGTTAAACTTTGACAGATTGAAGCCTGATGAAAATATACAATATTCATGTATGGAAAGAATTTTTTTTTGCTTGAATTTGGGTCGAGAGCTCTTGATATGCTATTGATATTTCTGTATAATTGAAATTAGCATACCAATGAGGAGGATAGGCAAAATGTTTCTTTTTTTCTTTATTTCTTGCCAAATGTATAAGTGATGCCACATTAGTTTACTTTTTATCATAATGGTGCGACTCTTCTTATTTCTAGTATTTATTTATTCTGGGTCTACGTTTAACAGCAATAGTGTTGGTCAGTACACTCATAAGTTTACAAGCCCCTAGTTCCTCCATTTTCTCTTCTCATGATAGGATATGATATTATATGATATGATACCCATTTCATGCAGTACAATGCAGTACAATACAATACCATACAGCACAACACAACATAACACAATACAATACAATTTGTACAATATCATACAGTACTATATATGACATTATATAATGCTATATATTTGGAGGTCAAATACGGAAAATAAACTTTACCACAACCACCTCTTTATCTGGTCCTACAATTATAAACCATTGCTAGTTATCAGATCTTATCGTTTTTGTTGACAAAGATATTTCTCCTATTTATAACGTCATTTGCAAACATAAATAATTTAAAATATTTCTTAATGTCAATGGAATCTATTAATTCATCCGCAATGACATCAATATACAAACCTGACCATCCTTTTGCTTCTTTTAACAGGAGTGTTTCGTCGAAAGCATTGTCACCTCCTCTGGTTTACTCCTGTACAATGTCGGTTGTATGCCCAAAGAGGTTGGTAAATTCATTGTTTATATTGAATAATGCTTTTTTACATTCAACACTTTCTTATTTACAGATTGAGTCGTTACTTGTTTATAGAAACATGGCCGAACCATATCACTCAGTATAACCTGAAAAAGACCTGTTGAGTATATTTGACAACGAGTCTTAGCATTGCAGACATATTTATCTATATGCGGAAACTTGCATAGTTTGACTAGAATGATCTAACTCTTTGACTTTAGACTGGTTTGTCTTTTCTTTATTAATATATTTCGTCATCGCTTGCCACGGATTGTATATCCACTTCGTTCCAAATGGATCGGCGCCCCTTAGCTACCGAAGGTGGTTAATCAGGTCTCTGTCCACATTAACAATAGTCGAAATAACATGTATTCATATACCAAAATGTGTCAACATACCCGTATTGGGTTATTATCGAAGTGCTTATGATGTAACGGATTCACTTAAAACGGCAATATGTACCATATATTTATCTGTGAATGTCTTCCCTTAAAATACATTAAGAAGGATATCTCATAAAAGTACGCGTTGATGGAAAGAAAAAATGACCTAATATTTCTACCTATCTATTCATTATAAAAAAAAAATTAATCATGAAAAAATCTTAACATATCTTCTTTTAAGTACTTATCGTCTTATGTTAAAAACTGGTAGATGCGATAATTTGAGTTCTGGTGAAAAGGTTTGTCTTTCTTTTGCCGACAAAGTTAGGGACGAAACACATTTGCGATTAATATGCGAGCCCCACGCCAATGTGAAGAAGACAATATGCACAGAAATTATCCGTCACGTGCCGTATTTAATCTTTGCCAGTCTTGATGAGCAACTCAAAATCATTATTGCACCCCCCCCCCAACACACACACACATATACACACACTCTTGCACACATATCATTGCACTCAGAACGGGCAGATTTACAGCGTCTTTTCGACTGACCCCAGATATGTACAAAATAGTAGATAATGTCACTTTCAAAGATTTATTTTATGTTCATAGTATGACATTAGTAGACAATGAGACTTCTCTAAAACTAGTAATGTTTTATTTTTAGTACATATACTTTAGTGACTCATTTTCATGTACAACGAACGGCGATTCACCAGCATCATGCAATATTTGACCTAATCAAGATATTATAAAACTGGCAGGCAACTAACAGTCGTTCCCATGGCTTACACACGCTTTAGTCTGCTTGACAATGTACCTTAACTGACCCATATTTGTTAAAGGACACTTTTAACTTGCATATCTGCATATTTAGAAAAGTGGAAATGCTAGTACAAAAGAAACAAAATCGTCTCCTTCTCATTTTATTCATTCAGTATCAAAAACAGAAATGAAATTGAGTTTTTTTTAAAAAACCAGCAATAATTTATAGATGTTATTTAAAACGGAGTATATCAGGCCTACACTGGGTGAATGTATCTCAGTCAACATAATGTATTGCTTGTTCGCGATAAATCGACATCCGCTGTACATCGTGTTGAAAGATGATTTTGTGCAATAAATTGTTTTGGGTTTGAATTTGGATCAGCATTGTGAATAGGTGCGTTCTTTTGAACTAGTTACGATGTACGTGCGAAGCATGTACAAAACACGCTTTGGACTTCGCCTATATTTAACTTTACAAGGTATAAAATAATATTCTGGTAAAATGTCAAACCAACTTGTCAGATGGAAATTTTAGCTGTAATCAACATAATTCAGGGAAGACTTTCATGAAAAATAAATAAGACCAGTCACTTTGTATATGTATTACTACATCCGAACATAGCGATATACTAGTATACATACATTTACGGGTTGTGTACCGCATGCTTCTTACTGTTCTTACAACTGTCAATTGCTTTTCAGAACTTCAAAGGAATAACTCAAGCATACATGTATGTGCTTACAATGTGAATTTTGTCGCCAAATAATAAATGTATTTAATAATAATAGGGACTGTACCGATCCCGTACCAAATCGTATCTATACTGGGTTTTACTTGAATAGTTTTATCAATTATTCAAACCTACAGATTTGGATGGCAACTATTTCTCAAATCTGAGTGTTTTCTTCGTCTGTTTTTGTTTAGACAAAATGGTTATTTCTATTGCAGAGATGCTTAGTCAGAAAAAGGGCATCAGATTTTGCCAAAAGAGATGAACTTGTCACATGTTTAGAGTGTTGCAGCGAAGGAGATTTCTGTAATGTACAGGGATGTGGATTCAGTTGTGAGTATAGGTGAAAAGAGGTATAATAACGAAAATAAATAAATAAATAAATACCAAATTTAAAAAAAAAAAAAAAAAAACAAAGAAAAGAAAAGAAAAAAACAAAACAAAAAAAGACACACAAACAAAAACAACAGATGAGACGAGTCTATTTTGGAATGTCAACATTTACACTTTGTGCATTCATGTGACAAAGAAATCGTCCATGAACCGACAAGTGCGACCCATGAACTACACATGATACCGAATTCACGGTCGTGGTATGGTGTATTTATTGTAACATTTACATTTACGAACCTCAAGTTATCATGTGTACCCTATGCATAGGTCTGTCCTGCTCAGCTCAGCTCAACTATGCTCTTATCTCCTTTATTTCCACATGAGATCTCGTTTTTTGTTTTTGTTTTTTTTTTAAATATAAAATGTTTGCTACGATTTTAAGAAATAACCATAGAGACAATTATTTCATTCTGCTCTAGGTTCTAAGTAGATAAAATAATGCGAACAAACAAATCCGACGAGTCTATTTTGGAATGCAAACAGGTACAGTGTGTGCCTGCAGGTATGCACAGAAATTGGCTTTGAAACAGCACGTGAACTGCCAATGAATATTTAAAATAAAGAAAAAAAAACTTTTCTCGACTTGAATTTTGAACGAGACAAGCTATCTATGTATCTGATATTTCTAAAATTTCGGGCATTCAAATAATGTTCCCTGTAGATTAAGTAGCAAAATTTCACATGCACAGCAATACACATTTTAATGTAAAATCTTTTCTTAAAAAAAAAAAAATAAATCTTCGTTTACACTGACTCTTAACAGATTTACCACAAGAAAGAAGAGGACCGTATTGTTACCACTGCGATCTTCAGGAAAGCCAACAGTCTTGTCTGAACGTTGTTGTTTGTGGCCAAGATGAAGTAAGTTAAACATTTTCGTTTACTATAATAACAAAAGGTTATATTTCTCCTCGTTATGATGAAATATGCCTGGCAATATTATAAGATTGTCTGCTCAGCCCAAGTTCATGAATTTAATCACTAGAAGTCATAAGAAATCAGGACCCAGGGGCTGATCTAAGAGGAAGGGGAGTGCGGCCCCCTCCATCCGAAAAGAAAATTATTGCGAAACAACGGGAACGTTTCCTAGAGTACGTTTTTCTTTACGGTTAAATGGTTTATCCACAGAAAACGCTTAAAAAAGAAGTTTCCGGGGTTTCGCCACCTGGGCCCTCATCACGGATTTTACCCCACATACCCCTTGTCAACTTGTTTACGCCAAACCCCACCCCACCTCATCCCCGCTTTTCTGGAACCGTCCCCGTGACCTAAATGAATATAATACGTATACTATTTAGACCTTGTTTCTCAAGGATATTATATTTTAATGCAATGCAATACAATACAATACAGCACAATACAATACAATACAATACAATACAATACAATACAATACAATACAATACAATACAATACAATACAATACAATACAATACAATACAAAAGGAGATATTAATTCCAAGAAACCATCACATCCAGTTGACATGTGAGGGAGACAATTTTATGATCAGTCGTGAGCTTCTATTAACTGATGGAAGATTGATTAATAATCGATAAAAGGCACGCACCTTAAGGGTAAAAAATAGCCCACCTCAGATTCCCTTAGTTTTGTAAAATAGTTATGACGTAACAAATGTAGTTTTAAAAAAATATACTTCATAACTGGATTCAAGCCCTTTTGGAGGATAGTACGTGCTCAAAGGTCATCACCATAACCCATGTTTTCATTTTAGTATGGCTAAAAGAATTCAAATTAAACTATTTATTTTTAACTTAATGCGCTTGTTTCATTTAAGATAATATTTCTAAATATATTTTATTTGGGTATTATTTCTTGAGTAGTAGTATAAGCTGACTTGGGCACCAACTTGTATCACACCATGCTAAGTCACGGAGCAGGTATGTTTTTACTCCCACCAAACAGTCCCGGGTGGTATAGGAGGGGTGGCACCGTAAGAGGTTAGAGTGCATGGAAGTACGGGGTTCGGCCCCATCTGATCCCACATCATGCTAAGTCACATAGCATCAACGTTATTGTTAGTCTCTGGGAGCTATTGGCGGGTTGGTGGAAGGCGGAAGTGGCGGTCAAAGTAGCATAACAATAGGTGGGCGACTATCAACAACACACCAATTGGAGACGCGGTGTGCTGATGGGATACCGTTAAGGACCATGGTCCGCGAAGGAACTTATCGGGCACCATTGCCACCCATCGCATATGCATCAAATGCGAGGAGGCCACCACGCCGACCAGTTGCGACGCATAGAATTAAAAGCCAGCTGGCAATATAGGAAGGTCTTAAAAGCTCGAGGCTAAGGCCTATCGCTCGCGCAAAGCGATATATGGCCCTATTACAGTCGCACTGGAGCTTGAGCATATCCCCGCCTAATCCCGCCGGTGACGATCGTACCATTAGAGAAAGGCTAGGTACCATATTATACATAGCGGCACACATACTCCTGCGAGGATATGCCTTAGCAGCAGTCAACAACAACCAGCAGCAATTTTCCATTCAGAGAGCCGTAGTTCATATATAATACCATAGCCCTCTCTAGCCATGCCTATCATAGAGCGAATAAACGTTCTGCTAAGGGAGGGGCAGATCACCGAGTGTGAATATCATGATATTCTGGAGGTAGTAATGGCAACCGAGCAAGACAGCCAGCCCCAGTTACCAGGCAGCCAACGCCAGCTCCCAGGCGTCAGAGCCTACACCAGCCCAGAGGCAGCCACCCACAGCGATTAAGAGGCAGCCATCCGTTCTGGCCCCAATGCCATCTAAATCGGCCAAACAATGGGCCAGGCGGAAGGCCTCCAAGGCAGCGAAGGAGGTTACCTTTCCTCCAGTCCCCGTGAGCCGATATCCGCTGCTAACTCTCGTACAAAAAGAGGGTCGTAACGAGAAGGATAAAATCGTCGTCGACTATCAAGCCGCATTACAGCCCGGCCATCCGTTTGAAGTCGATCTATCCAAGTTACTCAAAGTCATGACTCCCGGCATGATCAACATCATTACACAGGAGAACGGAAAGAATGGTCTCAAGTTTAACCTTAGCGTAAAGGCTATGTTAGAAACGATTTCGGAGGAGGATGTTATTTCTAAGACCGTATATCTAGCGACCAAGCGAGCATAAGTGGCGCTGTCGGCCGATGACCTCGAGGAGCTGATCTTTAAGGCCATTGCTAAGATCGAGGAGCTGTTGGAAGTATTTCCAAACAAAGGCTCAGGCTCTCGATTAGTATGGTGCGAGGAGGTAAAGCTATACATTTCGCAGTACCGCACATTTCGGGTAAAGGGCATATACCTACACCTGATCGGATCCTCATAAGGGCTGTCATCCACATGGAAAACTACAACACCTGATGATTCGAATGGGCTGTTCTCTTTACCATAAATCCTCTCGATGACCACACCGAGCATACCAGCAAGTACAGTAAGCACCAGCGAACGCTACGCCTTGATAAGCTTAAGTTTCCGATGACGATATCAGATATCTTAAAGTCTGAGAACCTTAACCCTACTATCGCAGTCAACATCTTTACCCTTTATTCATCTCCGATAAAACTCTGAAAAGACCGTGAACCAGCGGCTGCTGTCGGACGACGACAAACAACACTACGTATGGATCAAAGATTTTTCCTAGATGGTATATGAGAGTAGTAAACATAAGGACTGAAGACACGTCTGCGGCCGATGCTTCCACTCCTTCACCCGATCCGATCTTCTTGAAAGTCACGTCAAAGACTGCCGCGGTATATACTCAAAGCCACAGATGACCTTCCTTCCAGAGTCCAGAAAAAATAAGCTTTATTTTAATCACTTCTTTCATCAGATGGCTGTATCATATGTTGTCTACGCCGAACTCGAGGCTCTTTATGTGCCGTTAAAGAGGGAATAGGCTGACCCCACCTACAGCGATATACCTATAAGACACCCACCCAGCCTCCATGTGGCTTCTGTTACAGAGTCAAGCAATGCAGTGGCAAAACTAAACCCCAGTCAAATACAGAGGAAAAGACGCGGTAAACAAACTTATGAAAAGCCTGGAGAAAGATCTGGTAGGTCTTCGTGAGTCATTTGTCCACCCTCGTCCACTAGTGGTGACTACAGCATTTAACTGGGCTAGGGTCTGTCATATCTGTCAAAAGCGGCTAGGTAATGACCAGATGAGATATCCCTGTCACATCACCGGCAGATACTGAATAGATGCCCATAACAGTTGTAACCTCCAGCTGCGACTGAGCCCCGCCCCCCCCCCCAAAAAAAAAATAAATAAATAAAAGTTCCCATCATATATGTAATATTTCACAAACTGGGAAACTACGACGGCGACGGCCATCTGCTAATTGCAGCGCTGGGGACAGTTTAAAGGCAGACATCAACGCTATCCACAACAACATGTAAAAGTATATGACATTCTCCCTAGGCCAGCTCCAGTTTACAGACAGCAATCATTTCCTGCCCAGCACCCTTATCCAAGCTGGATTACCATCTCCCTCAGAAAAACTTCCACGTCAACCGCCGATATCTCGAACACGATGTCGCCATTCTGACCGCCAAAGGTGTCTATCCGTACGAGTATAAGGACGTCTGGGACTGGTTCGATGAAACGCAGCCACCCAACCCACACCCCCGCCTTCTCATCGAACCCTTTTAAAGCAGCCTCAGACGTGTGGGCATAGAGTATATCCTCGGAGGATTACCGGGACGCCCAGTGTATATGGGATACCTTTGACTGTAAAACCATGGGAGATTATCATGACCTCTACGTCCAGAAGGACGCGCTCCTTCTGGCGGATGTCTTCGAGGCCTTCCAAGTCACCTCCTTGAAAACATATGGCATAGACCCACTTCTACTTTAGTACGCCTGGAGTGAGCTGGGACGCCCTGCTTAAAACCACGGGAGCAGAGCCCGAGCTTCTGATAGACATCGATATGCATCTCTTCATCGAGAGAGTCACCCGAGGAGGCACCTCAATGGTGAGTAAGTGGTACGCCGCGACGGTAAACAACCCCAAGTCCCCTGGGTATAACCCCTCCAAATCTACAATCTGGATTGGCCACCATGACTCCAATGACCTTTATGGCTGGCCGATAATGCAGAGCTTTCTCACAGTCGGCTTCCGCTGGGCAAACCCCAAAGAGATTCATTTAAGCAGCATACCTTCAGAAGTCCCCAGGGGTTATCTTCTCGAGGTGGACTTGGAATATCCAAAAGAGATACATGCCAGTCACAGTTACTAGCTTCTAACCCCCGAGTCGATGGCTATCTCGAAGAGTGGCTATCCACTACCAGCACGGCAAAGTGGATAAACTGGGAGGTCGTTACACCGGATGTATGAAGCTGGTGTTCAATCTGCTAGAGAAGGAGGGATACATCGTTCACTTCCGGAACCTTCAGCTCGACACCGAAGATCCACCGAGTGCTAGAGTTTGAACAGAGCTCATAGATAGCACACTACATCCAAAAGAATACGGACCTTCAAGCCAAGTCGACAAGGACTACTTTAAGCTGCTCAATAATTCCGTGCTTAGCAAGACCATGGAAAATAGCGGAAGCACACCCACATCGATCTTGTCTGGCATGAAGTCCAAGGGGACAAGCTGCAACGCCTGATTGCTGACCCAACCTTCTTCGAGGGTAAACTCGTGACAATCCACTCCACAAAAACCAGACTCAATTTTATCCGTCTTATCTACACAGGCCAGGCCGTCCTAGACCTATATAAATATTTGGTGTATGACATGCTACAACCGGATAAAGGCACGTTACGACGCTAAGGTCCAGATGTCTCACAGCGATACCGATAGCCTGCTGTTGGAGGTGGATACAGAGGATAACTACAGAGACATGATTGAGGACGTCACCTTTTTGATACGAGCGACTTTCCGGTAGGTCACCCTCTCCACAGCGATGCAAACAAGAGGGTCGTTGGAAAGCTCCTATTGCGGAGTTCGTAGACCTACACCCCAAGATTTACTCTATCATGCGAGCTGACAGCTCAGAGTCCCAAAGTGCCACGGGTCTAAATTTCCGCCATCTACTCTGTCCGTAGGTACTCCGTGGTCATGCTGCTGAAGATTGTTCATTTCATGTAAGTCCTCCACGTTGTCTACAGGCAGACACTTTGACAACCATCTTATTCTTTTAACGCAACATATACTAATGCAAAATTGTAATAGCCAAATTTTACTAAATAGACTAGCTAATACCAAAGCGTTTGGGAACCTCTCCTGTCGTACTCTTTAAACGATAAGACCTTCACTCGTCTATTTCTATTTTCTCCGGTTAAAAAGATTTTTGGCACAAAGACAATGTCTCTGTCGATGATCATATTCTAAAGACCCGGCTCTCCCCAATATTAAAGCGAATTTGGATCGCCCACGCCAGGACCTTTCCGCGAGGGGAACGTATCTCTTCTATTTGTTTTGGTGAAATATCTGTCTGGACTGGCATAACTGCTGGTGCATATTTGATCATAAATTACCTCTAACTGGCCAAAATACCCTTGGGTAGCAGTTGAGAACCGTCGGGTACAACATGTATCTCTTCTGCGAGTGGGCCCATCGCCGCGCCGTCGAACGAATTTTGAAGATGGTACAGGAAGGGCTGGCCAGGGGCTTCCCATCAGTCAAAACTCTCAGGCATTCAGAGACCATATAGGATCAGTGACGCGATACATATCGCCCTCCAACTCTCTGTGCGCGTACAGATATCGTATCTGGGACATCAGACGGTCGGTGCAGCTCCTCCTCACGATCCTTTTCCGTCCTGGTCGGAGCTATGGAAGCTATTTACCCGTAGAGCACATTACATTTCTATTGCAGGCCACAACAAACGCAGGCGCAGGCGGCAGCCTCTCAACCCATTCGACGCTGCGAAATTTGATGCAACTCACGGACAATAAATTTTCCTTGGTCTACCGATGTCCGAATAATCTTTCTGCCAGCGTGCGGTTAAAGCGCTCTACTATACCCTGCGCCCGGTGAAGATCCGCCTCACCCCGCCTCACGCGAACCTAGTGCGTAGCCAGTATCTGAGACACCGGTCCTACAAACTCTCTGTCGGGGCAAACCTGCAGCAAATTGGGTCACCGGAGCGGTTTCCTCTTATAGATCATCTTTAAAGCGCTGGCGACCTCTGACGATTCTCTGCTTGTAGCGGCTTGCGACATCTACTACGGTCAGGGCGTAGTTATACATATGTTTTCCAACCTTATCATCAGATAAATATAAGATATCAGCCTGATGTACCTCGGTAATAACGAGAGCCTTGTCAGCATCCTCAACATCCATGCGTCCCATATCTGGTGGCTTCATCTTAAACAAATTGTTAGCCAGCATCAAGTACCCGATCTCAAGCCCGGCTTGCACTGTCCCGTGGTAGAGGAGGTTGCCCAAATCCTTGGTTGTCATGATTATATCACCCGATTCCGACAAGTCTAATAGGATGGTTACCCCATACGAAAGGTATCGGGTCGGGCAACCACCGACATTATAGGGGGTGGAACAGCAGAAGTGGATCGGACTGCCGGTGGTCTAGAATTGGGACTGGACACATACAATAGGCCGCCCACCAGGACTACGACGATAGAAAGATATATCTTTGAAATAATGCCGCTCTACTGGTTAGTAGTCTCGCGGCGTCTACGCACTTCAGCAGCAAGTTTTTTGTCGGCCGCGATTCTACCGGGATATTTTTCCTTGGTCATTCGCTCAACCTACTTCGGGGGCCCTGGGTTGCCGAGTAGTATAAGGCGCTCGCCTTTACAGATCACTGACATCTCACCTCTGTCAGCGTGGGTTCGAGTCTCGGGCTCGGCCAGCGTGGGTGTGTGAGAAAGCTTGCCAATAGCTTCCCGTGGGTCGGTGGTTCTTCCTGGGGTTTTCTCGGGTTCCTCCATCAGATATACTGGCCGCTATGTATAGCCTATCATGTGCTGAAAAATGGCGTTAAACCCATAACAACCAACCAACCAACCAACCTACTTCGGATCCGTCGGCGGTACTTGAGACTGTATCGTGGTCAGTACTTGAGACGGTATATATATATATATATATATATATATATATATATATATATATATATATATATATATTTGAATTTATATGGGCTGAAGCAAATATAATTTCCTTCATTCACTGAAAACCTTTCAAAACCTTAAATCTAACATTCCTTTAATATCCCAGATATGAATCGAGTATCAAATTCAGACCGATGCTTGCCCGAGTGTGTATTATCATTCGCGATTTTAAAAAAATTGTATCTATGTCCCTTTCAGCAAATAAAGGCAATTGTCGCGTGGGAGGAAAATTTATCAACGAACTGTTTAAGTAGTATTCGCGAATAGAATTAGCCTCATCAAGAGCTCCAATGAAACTAACGCGTTCACAAACAGATGTCAGTTCTTGTATTTAGGTAAGCCTGAGATAAATTAGGTATTTATTTGGGGCTTATGCAGGGAACAGACCAAATTATTGCCTCTCGTTGCTGTGGGCAACCATGTGTTCTGTTACCCTCGACCTACGGACTCGGGCAATAGAACACACGGCAGTGCACATCATTTTGGGGGAAATAGTTTGGTCTGTTTCATGCATAGCAATTAAATACCCGTATATTATTACATGATTCCCGTGAAAAAAGGTTTTTTAGCTGACACGATATCATGTAATTTTCAATTATTCATGATATTGCACTGTCGTGACATCAATGCATATTTTTGTCGCGTCATGCAGTTGAAATCATGGCATTTTCACTCTGCTAAAAGAAGTTACATTTCAAACTATTGTACTAAATGTGAAATTATATGAAGTAGTCAAACTACGCTGCGAGTTGTTCAATATGATGTTTATTGGTTCATAAAACTTCATATTCACCTCAACAAAGGTCAATAATTATATAATATATTCCCTACGTTGCAATCGAGTTAAAGAACACATGTTGAAGATATCCCACTTTCAAAATCTGTAGAACAGGGCGCGAATAAGAATTGTGGTTTTTACTTTTTTCTTAAAATCTCCAATCGACCATAGATATTCATTACTTTGTACTTATGAAATGGAAAGCATGGGCTAACTTTGACAATTCTGATTTGATTGTGTGGGTAGAAACGCTGGGGCTCCTATGGAGAGAATGGCATGTAGTGGAGAAAATCCACATTACTTAATTTTTTGGGGGGCTACGCATCAAAAAGTCGTTTTGAAGTAAGTTAGAAAAGAAATATATCATAGTGATAAGGTGTAAATTGTGGCAGGTAAGCATCGGTTTTGTCATGCCTGATTACGAAAAAGAAGGAAGAAACATTAATTATAGATTATTTTTGTTGGTCAGAGGATGTTTTCAGATTAAAGGGTCATTGAGACAAAATTGCTGCAAACATGCATTGTGCGGTATTTAATTGCTACGTACACATTACTTAAAAAGGTAAAACAAATAGAAACTAATGGATGAATATGAAATAAAAGCACGCAGTTTTGAAACGTATTCTCTGTACTGCAGTCAATAATGGATCATAAGCCAAAGTTTGAAATATGCTATCAACGTTCATACAAATACCGGAGTAAAGGAAAATCCTTGCTAGGGCATGATTCGAAAATACATGATAATTGTCAGAAAACCTTCTTTCGGGATATGTTTCAGCCGGCTTTTTTCATTTATTCCCAATTTTATCTGGTCACAGTGCAATAAAATATAGAGCAATTTCAGTGGCTCACCAACGCAAATCCGCAACGCTTTTACTGTATATTCAAATTCTACCTTCATACCCTCCCATACTCACCTCCACCCCCAGTCAGTGATCAACCATAACTCTCCCATACTCAATTTTTACATCTGATATTTAACCCCCGTTCCAGTGACCCCACGGGTAAGAGCCAAAGATGCCTCCTCCCACCCCTCGTTCTCGCAAAAGGCAACATGACTACAAAGTATCGTGAATTTCCATTCAGCACTTTAGGACGAGATGTGGTAACGTACAGACGAAAGACCAACAGACGGAGCGTATCATAATATTTCCCGACAAAGCATGGGAACAAAAACTCCAAAAGACATGCAATACATTGTACATTATACAGCTGAGACTCCAGGGTGGTTTACACCTTGCCATATCCAATATATTTCGTTACATGGTATCCATCCAATTGACTTTACCACAGAACACCTTAATCTCCTCTACTTCATTATCGTATCCATTTTTATATTTCTCGAAATTTGATGATAAAGTTTTCAAGTATGTTAGTCCTGATGATATTGATTTTAACCGATACATTTCATAAAATTCAGAGCAAAGATTTTTAGATACTGAAGTTCAACGTGTCTGTATAATTTAACTGTGTGCAGTTAATTAGATTATGTCAGCAATCACTGCTGGCACGTGATTGGTCAGTTCTTAGGTGTGGCAGATAGGGAGGTAGAGTGGTGGTAAGATCATTTAGGTGAATAGCGGTGGTAAAGTCATTTAGGTGTAGTGGTGGTAAGGTCAATTAGGTGTATAGTGGTGGTAAGGTGAATTAAGTGTAGAGTGGTGGTAAGATCAATTGGTTGGGGATTGGTGGTAAGATAGGTGTAGAGTGGTGGTAAGATCAATTAAGTGTAGAGTGGTGGTAAGATCAATTAGGTGTAGAGTGGTGGTAAGATCAATTAGGTGTAGAGTGGTGGTAAGATCAATTAAGTGTAGAGTGGTGGTAAGATCAATTAGGTGTAGAGTAGTGGTAATATCAGTTAGGTGCGGATTGGTGGTAAGATCAATTAGGTGTATAGTGGCGGTAAGGTCAATTAAGTGTATAGTGGTGGTAATATCAATTGGTTGGGGATTGGTGGTGTGATCAATTAGGTGTATAGTGGTGGTAAGGTCAATTAAGTGTAGAGTGGTGGTAAGATCAATTGGTTGGGGATTGGCGGTAAGATAAATTAAGTGTAGAGTGGTGGTAAGATCAATTAGGTGTAGAGTAGTGGTAAGATCAGTTAGGTGGTATATACTCTGAGGAATGTCAATACGCAATAATTTTTTGAGAGTTTTCATGGCCTCCACAAAAATAATATAACACAAAAGGAGGAAATGATTGTGGGTATTCTAGAGTTTTTCTGTCTTCATTTAGGAAATACGAAGTTCAATGGATCAGCATATTTATAATCATGTCAATCAATGTTAGGTTTTACATTTCATAAAGTTTCATTTTCACCCAAACAAAGATCAATAATTATTTTACTACATTATTTAGTGTCGGACCTTTGTTTTATAATTGTGAAAATATTATTTGAATAGCATAAAGTTATGAACATGACGTGAATAATGTCCAGGTACAAGTTAATTACTTTATGAGTATTTATGATTAGAATTAATCAAAAGCGTTAGTTATTCGTTTGTCACATGACGTTACGACATCCAATCAATCAGAGATCGTTTAAAACGAATATGGACTTGACTTCCTTGCTTTAATTTTTATTTTCTTCATATGTAGCCAGGTTCTTAATTTTCTTTTCGCACTTTAAGCCAGTTTGTTGCTTAATCTTTATCATTCTTAACTGGTTTACTTAGGTAACATAGTTACAGTAGATTTTGCCATGTGATCTGATTCTTAACTGGTATACATGAGTAACTTAAACATAGTTATAGTATATAGTAGGTTTTGCTACAAAATATGACACTTAAAGAAAATTCAAAATGAATAGTTTATATATATATATATATATATATATATATATATATATATATATATATATATATATATATATATATATATATATATATATATATTTAATGCTGGCACTGTACAGGAATTCATTTCATCCAGATAAATAATAACAATAATAATCATTTGGTTGCGTATAAAACATATTTTTTTTAATTAAACAAATTGTTTCACATGTTAAAAGGAGAGAAAATATTACTAATGCATAATACTATGTAGAACCTATATACTATTGACAATTGCCAAAAGAAGAAAGACACATAGAGAACATCGTCCGTAGTTAGACTATTATGTCATCACTTGCATTCAGCCAGTCAAAACCTACTGCATTGATTTACTTCCTCATTCAAAGAGGTGATTTATTCAGTTTTTTCCCAGTATTTTGTTGTATACTTTGATGATCGATTACATCCTTCTGGACTGCATTTTTTAATTAACTGTATCTCTCTCTCTATAATAGCATGTTAACATTTATTTTAAAAAGTTTTTCCAAAAGTATATTTTCACAGTACATGCATTCCACAAATACACCTGGATATTTAAAGAAATAAACACGAAATAACCAAGTAAACCAGTAAAAAAAAAATTCGCCTTTAGGAAACTGAGATTTGGCGAGTAAGGTAAGATCATTAGTAAATAATTTGATGTAAACTTTGCTATTTGAATTTACTTCATTTTTCTTTCAGGAATGTTTACTTGAACCCAATTTGGACTTTCTTCCAAAGGTTTACTACAGAAGTAAATGTGGAGACAAATTAGTAAGTATAAATACTAGCAAATAATAAATCACGTTATCACAATTTATCTAAGTCTTCTGCGAGCTTTCGAACTTCGCCGTCTAAAAGTCTTTTCGAGACACTCTTAGTTCATTTCTAGTGTTGTAATGTTTTATGTTATGACTTATTATCTTGCTAAAGTTGTTCTTCTGAGTTACTTGTTACATACTTTTCTTCTGGGTATGATTTTATTCCAGACGTGTTTAGCAGCACAACAGATACATAACAATGGAAATCCAACACACAACGTTGATGAACTTATTGTAGGAAGACGATTTACTGCCTTCGGTGATTGTCCAGCTTGTTGCAACACTGATTTCTGCAATAATAATTGCACTCAAAATAACTCTGTTGCCATACACGGAACTGAAGCACCAATCACAAGTACGCATATAACAACATCATTCACCACAACAAGTACACCAATGACAACACGAACGACTACAAAACCAACATCAACAACCACCCCATTTGTATTGACGAAAGCAACCGAACTTGTCACACATGTGCATCACGAGCATACAAGTACTTATATGCCCTTAACCACGCATGTAGTACGAGGTATGTATATCTTAATTTAAGTGTTGCTTTTTTTAGCTGACCCCTAATATCTGGAAAAGGGGTGAGGTGGGCAGAAATTCACAACAACATCAATTCCATTAGTTTTTCAAGACATATCGTCAAAAGGAACATACTTAAATTTAAACTTGAAGACTTTGTTGCAGAACAAAGCATATAATAGGTTTTTAAAAGTCACGAAGTTATACTAGCGGATATGCAGCATGGAAATTAAATGCAGAAACTTTATGAAAAAATATAAATAGCTCTATCCATGTATGTCCTAGTGCAGATACATTTTGTGTATGCCTCAGTATTCATAATGTACATTGACGTATCAGGTGATGTACAATGTTATACTGGCAGACCCACTATATGTTTTGGGGGCCCCGTGTGACAGAGTGGTGTAAGCCGCTCGCCTTTACAGATCACTGACATTTCACCTCTGTCCGCGTGGGTTCGAGTCTCGGGCTCGGCCAACGTGGGTATGTGAGAACGCTTGCCAGTAGCTTCCCTTTGATCGGTGGTTTTTCCCGGGGTTGTCTCGGGTTCTTCCTCCACCAAATATACTAGCCGCCATGTATAGCCTATCATACATGAAACATGGCGTTAAACCCATAACAACCAATCAATTATATGTTGTTTTTATATTACTATTATTATTACAACTACAGCAAGTTGATTCGCTAAATTCGCTTACAAAATAATATGTCTCTTACTGTCATTGTTTTGGTGGTCAGATAATTCCCAATATGATTATTACAATTTTTGTTATTGTTGCAGATTGTTCAAAGGATGGAAGTGGCTATATTCAAACGAGACATTTATGCATTAAGTTCCATTTTGACGCCATGAATTTCAACGATGCCACGACAGCATGTGCTCGGGAGGGAGCCATTTTGGTGACTATAGATACAAGAGAAAAGATGAGCGAAATCTGGACTGAACTGCAACACCTTTCTGGTCAGTTTCTATGCATGTAAAGTACCATATATATATATATATATATATATATATATATATATATATATATATATATATATATATATATATAATTAGATAATACTTCTGAAAAGTGTATTATTTATCCCCCATGGATATCACAATAGCTATTATAATCTTACGTCAAAAAAGTTCATATTCAAATTAGTGACAATTCCAAGTTGCTGATTCGAATCATGCATTAAAATATAAATTATTACCTTTGTCAACAATTTACCTGGATATCGGAATAATATATGCCTATATTGCAGCACAACTGGATACAAGCAGACTCAAGGTATGATAGTGGATACATAGATATGTCTAAATGGAACCAGCATGTCTTCATTTTCAACAAAATGGTATTTTCAAAGGGTGAATAATAGAAAAGATATTAAATAAACATGTAAAGATCACGTGATTCATTTATAGCCAGCGTAGCGCTAAGCTTGAGAAAGTAGTTCTTATGGCAAAGCGTATCATTTATTGATTTATACCGTTTAGTACTTCGGCAGAGAATACGAATTTCAGAACAAACTAAATCAAGGAAAGCAAACAAAAATACAGTTTCCTGATAGAAATGTATGAATTTAAATGTTCCATATTCACCGAAGAAGTTAATATTCCACACATTGCAGATACACAAGTAAAGAACGCGTACGTGACGCTTTGCAAAACATTTTCCTTACGTCAAGCAATATTGTTGTTGTTCTCGCGTATTCATCCGCTTAAATTTTTGGAAGCGCTGAGTCAACACATACAGTACTAACGTCCAAAGCTGCGATCGTTCCTCCTACGCTTGCATATTTTATATTAAATTAATATGTTGAATCAGTCATATATATAAATATATATATATATGATATATAT
Organism: Margaritifera margaritifera; assembly: GCA_029931535.1. Classification (NCBI taxonomy): domain Eukaryota; kingdom Metazoa; phylum Mollusca; class Bivalvia; order Unionida; family Margaritiferidae; genus Margaritifera; species Margaritifera margaritifera. The sequence continues at coordinate 793,063 of JAQPZY010001568.1, read as the reverse complement.
GATATATATATATATATATATATATATATATATATATATATATATATATATATATATATATATTGTTTATCTTTGCAAAGGTCATATACCAGACCTTTGGATAGGCGGTAGTGACGTCAATCACACAGACACGTTCTACTGGCAAACCGGACGTGACGTTTATCCTTACACCAACTGGGGAAAGATTCAGCCACAGCCTAACGATCCACTATATCACGACCAAGACTGTATTATTTTACACAGATTTGATAACTACACATGGTACGATGAACCGTGTTACCGATATTATGGATTCATTTGTGAGCATCCAATTCAGGCCATCTATACAAGTAAGTAAAGGCAAAGAATGGAATATTCATGGATTTAACGTACATGCTGGAGCCCTATTTCCAGTAGGCGAAAACATTCTATTTACTGATTCTTATCGTATTTCCATTTTAATTTCCTCAATGCTACAATCATTGAATTTCTTAAAACTAATTTTCTTACCGAGACATTTGCGTGAAGCATTTAGTTAAATAGCTTTAGAGCAATGGTACACGGGCTCAATAACCTCTTTAAATAATCGAGTATATCCAAAAAGCAAGTTATAATTGGTTGACTGCCAATAATAGTAAATAGCAAGATATAATTGGTTGACTGCCAGTAATAGTAAATAGCAAGTTATAATTGGTTGACTGCCAGTAATAGTAAATAGCAAGCTATAATTGGTTGACTGCCAGTAATAGTAAATAGCAAGTTATAATTGGTTGACTGCCAGTAATAGTAAATAGCAAGTTATAATTGGCTGACTGCAGTAATAGTAAATAGCAAGCTATAATTGGTTGACTGCCAGTAATAGTAAATAGCAAGCTATAATTGGTTGACTGCCAGTAATGGTAAATAGCAAGCTATAATTGGTTGACTGCCAGTAAAAGTAAATAGCAAGCTATAATTGGTTCACTGCCAGCAATAGTAATATTATTTTGGTAACTATAGACATTCTAGAAACGTTGTAAATGGGATGAAGAATGTTCGCGAAAGCCGTTAACTTAACGAAAGAGTATTATATACGTTCAGATTAGGTGTTTGCAGCAAAAATTTATAACAATTAAACAAGACTATGCACGGCCACAATGAACAATTGTGTGAAGCGGATGCTCGTAGTACAAAAGGAATCCTAAATTTATATTCCTTGGTCCGTAGTGAATAATATGTATTTACGGTTAAACCCTGTACAAAACAAAATAATCGTACAACTGTCACTAGTTTTCACATGAAGATGCAAGAAGTCATTTTATTTTGAGTTAAAAGATGGACAATAGACTGATGCAGAATAAAAATACATTTATTTTATGGGATTTATTGTTTCAGATTATGACTGTCCAGCATACTTATTTAGCATAAGAATCTGAAACAGTAATCAACCCTAATTTTCTCTATTTAACTTAAGGTATGGCACAGAGACAGTCTTGTGAATCACACCCAGGGTTTCAGCTACTGGAGCACGATCTTGGATGTGTCGAATATGTTCGAATCCCAGCGGACTGGGATACAGCCAATCATTATTGCAGAATATTTGAATCACATCTTGTAAATATTGGATCAGCGGAGAAACAACAGGCCATTTTCAAATTCATGAAAGCACGTACGTATTCTTCACAAGAGTACAAAGACTGTTATCTATGTGTCATTAAAAAGAATGATAACATACATTCAGGAAGATACATTCTCTCTCTCTCTCTCTCTCTCTCTCTCTCTCTCTCACACACACACACACACACACACACACACACACACACACACACACACACGTGTGTATACACATGGTTTAATCTAAAATTTCGTGGAAGCTACGTATACATGTAAGACAAATTGAATCACAATACATTGAACATGGGAATTTATGATATCAATCATTTTCTAACAGATGTTTTAAATTTGTGCAAATATTTTGTTAGTTTTATAGACGCAACGATTTATTGTACATTACATCAGGTGGTCTGGAGCAGCTCTAAATTAACCTTATTTATATTGAAATTTGTTGATTATAAGCCCCGTGATGTGGCAACTTTCTGTTACCGGGTGACACGCTTGAATAGTAACATTTTGTCTTAGCAAATGACTCATTTTGATCAAAGATTCTAAGTAAATCTGAAGGACGACATAAGAATCAGACCTGTACAAAATAGAAAGGGGGAAGGGAAAAGGTGAGACGGATCATACTACATACAATCTGCGTAAATCTTAAAAATAACCGATTAAAACAATGAAGCTGTTTAAAATAGTTTCAGGTAATCCAAATACTTTTCGTTTGTTACGAAACAAGTAGTACAAAAAATTTCGTACACACGCAAGGAAGCTACTGGCAATTAATGCAGTCATAGGTGGAGAAAGATTGTCACACAATTATTCAAGCGCATTTTGCGGATTTAAATTTTAATATGGATGTTCTCTAAAGGCCTCTGATGGAAAACCTGAAAATGTGTAGAGGGCTTTCTTAGAAAAAGAATGACATAGAGGCTATGACTCACTATTGCATGATGTCAGGTGGGGAAAATAATAATGTAAAGAACTGCTCCCGTTCACCTTGGCAGTGCAGTTTTTTTTATTTTTTGTTTTAATTTTTTTTTTTTTTTTGTCTGAGTTTTATACGACGGACTCCCTCCGTCATAAAACGTTCTTCGACTCTAATTCTAAGTTGTTTGGGCTGTTTTTGTACATTTTGAGTAAGATTTTCAGGTCATGGGTAACATATATTACTCGAAATGTTGAGTAAAAGTTGATGACCAAGCGACCAGGGACTAGTTTTACTTTTGGCATTATTCCGGCGTTTTTTGGCGACCTTGGCAAACTGCTCCCCAGTTGACGCTCTCGTTTCTCTCTAAGCGCCACTGCCACTACACATCGAAATCTGGAACTTTTTTTGCAGGACTTTCAGCTCTCATTTTATCTCATTTTCCATGGGGTTCACAAAATTAGTAGCAAATAAAGAAATTTTAACCTGAGCCAGCAACTCCAGCATTGACATTGTTAATGTTTCTAGTTTTTGCTAAACTTCAACGAAAAATTTACTTAAATGAAAACTCAAAATGAGGCTGACCCTTTAGTCAAACGGTTTGAGGAGGCAGTATGGTTATTTACCTACATGACTGGATCAGCCTGAATTAGTCCAAAGTACACCATTTTTAGCAGTTTTTAAAATAGGGAAAACTGATTTTTCCAGAGTAGGCAATACCAGTTTTGAAAGTACAATGAATGAATTACAAAATATATATAAAAAAAGTAAAAAATGTTGTCGGCTCTTTCTTTTACAATTAATCTTTGAAGTCCGGGAAGTGAAAATGACCAGGCGGAGTTAGCAGTTTTTATAGGTGCAGATCTGAAGTAAGACCAAGCTGTATAATCTAACCCAAATTACACTCAGTAATCATACACAAAAATAAAGCCAATTAAACGTTCTTTTAATAATACCTACGATATACAAGGTCTTTATTAAATAGCCAGCACAACCAGTGAGGAAAACCTGGGAGATTCTATTTCTTTAAAAATCTAACCCTATGCAAAATATGAAACTGTAGAGCGCCACCTAAAACAATTTACAATTTGAATTTTTAGAGCCTTTTATCTCTATATGAGAGCAGTACTATTAGTATGGGAATGGGATTTTGCATCAGCAAACTCAACATCTGCATAATACTGTACTACTTTTTTCCTCACCTGATTGCCAACCGGCTTTTCTCAACGGCTTGCCCAACCAACTTGCCTCAACCAGCTTATAAACGGCTTGCCCAACCGGCTTGTCTCAACCTGCTTGCTTGATCAGTTGGGAAGTCACATCTTGCTTCCACCAGGAACGGGAGCTAGCGGGAGCTCCCGACGCAGCGAAACAATTTGGGAACCGGCACGGCGTGCCGACTTACTCTTGAGCCAGCGGGCTGAACCGGCCGAGAATCCCTTGTGAGGCTGGCTCAAACCGTATGGAACAATATTCCATTTAAATAAATGCGTGTAATTTATTATTATGGTTGGAGATTGTAAGTATGCACTTTTTGAGACATTAAGATATGGTTAGCGGCAAAAACGAGTATGATTCGCTTAAACTGGGCACCAAAGAGCTGTGTGAAAAACTGCATGATTGAGTATTGTGGCTTATATGCGGCACAGTTTAGAAAAGGATGCAGGTCTACCCATGCTGGAAGTGCGAGACCAAACCGTGGACAAATTACCAGATACGTGTTTGCTATGATGGTAAAGTTGTGGCATCAGTCATGAAAAGAATAGAGAACAGGGCAAATAGGCATTTTAACATAGTTATTTATGAACTATAAGAAAAACAAATCCCTTTAGAGAGAGGGATAACCCAGTATAAAGATGTTTACTGCATCGTGTCCAATATCGCAGATTTGAACGAGTTGCTTCGCAGAAGGTAAATAACCCAAAGCGAATTTTATGATTTGCTGGGGAATAGGGCCCAGCAACAAGTTCCAACTCAACAACCAGTTCCTACCCTAATACCAGTTAAAGCTATGCCAGCTTTGCAGAATGTCATTGCCGCTGAATACCTTGATATGCTTCTTGCTGAGGTTTAACCAGCAAGTTTAAAGCAAAGGGAAATAAAAAGCGCAGACATGTCACGAATGACATCAATAGGTCTCTTACCTGTGAGCCGCGTTACCTCGCCGTTTATAACCGCCACAACGGCAGGCAGTAGCCGAACCCCTCAGTGTTACACGTGATTATAGTCTCGCTCTCGGAACACAATATCTCATGGGCGTAACTTACTGGTACAGCTGGCATGTACCAAGCCAACCGTGCCACAAAAACAGAGGCGCGTAAGCATGGCGCGATGAGAGTCTCTACCTCCGCCAGTCATTTCGGCTGCCAAGTCCACCGCCGTAATTGCTGCTGAGCTGCTCGCTACCTTCTTAGAAATATTTGTGGGTCATTTTTATTACTTTCTTTTAGCAATCATTGAATAACCCACAGTGAGGTGGCCAAGTACGGCTCCTTGGTTAACGAGGCTTCCGAGGTTTTTGGCGTATGATGGGATCATTTTCCAAGTCACTTGCAAGACCTTGGCGGTTTTCTATAGGCACAAAGTGGCTTACAACTGCTGTGTACAATCTGAGCAAAGACGACCCTAGCAAAGCGTTCACCCTGGCCCCCAATTTAGCCTTGTATATGACATAGGTCTTTGCTACCGCTTCATAGTTCATCGCCATAAGGCCCGCAAAGCTAACGTGTCAGGCTATGCATTCTTTCTCTGCACCAGAAGCCACTAACTCGGACAGGCGGTTAAGCTGCTATGTTAGTGTTGATATGACACAGCATACGTCGGGTGTGGGACCCGCGGCGTGAGTGTCCATCCTTACGGCTGCCGGCTGGTACGTTTCTAAAATCAGACCATATAGTATCTCGTCAACTTCCGTGTCACTTATAGCAACCGACATGGTTACTTATGAAGTTCTGGATATGGGTGGTTGTAGTAGCTTATAGATAATATAGATTAATTTTCCAAGTTTTATAGAGTGGCTACATTACACCAGCTAGCTCCTGAGCGGAAGAGTGGAGGCGTAAGAAAACTGGTAGGACACTGGTGGGTTTGTGCGCGTTAGTAGCCTGCCCAAACAGTCCTTTCTGAGAAACTAGTAGGTATATGCTCGACGTTTGGGTTCCATGATATTTTTTTCTCTTCCTGTTTCTCTAAATGAGTCTTTGGCTTCAGTAGAACTCGCGGAAATCATGGGCAACAACTATGATTATGACACAGTGTGGCTGTAAATTATCAAATATAGCATTGCACCAACGCTCCGAGAGCGGGCTAGTAGATGGCTGACACGAATTGGTCATTCTGTATGTTGAGCTGCATATCCATGACGACATATATGTATGTGTTCAACGTGTCTGCTGCCTGAACCGAGTTTTGATCTGCAGCGTTACACCATCGCTTATGTTTTATATGCGTCTTCCCGACCCGTGGAGCGTGTGGTCTTTCGTCAACCTCATGTCGAGGGCGAGGGAAAACCTATTTTCGTTAAAGGTTCCAACGTCAAGCAACGACCCCTCTCCGTCCTTGGGTAAACTCCCTCGCCATTATCGTTTGCGCGTCTTCCCACTGCTGGTACTTTAGCTACTACTTTGGCATAGATCTGGTTTGGAACGTCCTCGATCGTCACCAACACCTTGTTGGTAAAGAGGGTTGTATATATTGTTCATATCACAGGCGAACTCAACACTCTTTAATCGCATCCACAAAGAGAAACTATATGGTTCATGCTTTTGCCTTGGTGTTCAGGTTGATGTTCCACACGGGGTCGCTCTTATTCAGATGGTGCAGCACTAGGTGCTACAAGATCATGCGTGCAAGTTTCGAGTCGGCCACAGCATCAGACTCCAGGGAGATGTCAGTGCTGGTGTACCTCACCCCTTTTTGGTTCTTTAGATTACCCTACTATAGCTGTTAAACGTCAGCTCAAAGGAGAGACGGTCTGATAGGCTGGACTGGTATTATGGCACGCTATCGTTCAGCAGCTCAAAGTCGAGCGGCACTTAAAAGCAGTTCCCTAATGCGGCAGCGACAGACATATCGGACTGGGTATCAGCGACGGCAATGCCAACGCCGACACGTATGGCGGCATTGTTGGTGTTTTATATACCCTGATAGGCTGCATTAGTCCGCTCTTTCTCCGTCAGACAGAGATCATTGAAGACGCTCTAACCATCGGTATCGTCTATACAGACCATTTCGTCTCCCTCAAGCTTTACGCTGATGTTTTTGATGATGGAGCGGTCGAGGTTTTCACGATTGTACGGCTGGCATCATCTGGTGCTGAGCCGCCCTTCCAGCAGTTTTAAATGCCAGGCTAGCAGCACTGAGCATAATGACATCGTTGCTGCTTATGTTTTGAAATCTTTCTGTCCTGGAAGTAAAGATGAAATTGGTAAAAGCTGCGCGTCATCTGTATCGGATCTTTTGCTGCGCTGGCGCTGCTGAAGAATAACAAATAGTCATGACACTGACACCACAGCCGGTGCTTGTGCACCATAACTCAAAGTTCAGCTGATTTTGCTAAAACATAATCTTGTTTACAGTCCAACCGTCTGCAAGCTCCTTTGATTCAACAAAAGCCAGCACATACTTATCGGTTATGTCTATGTATTGGGTTTGAAACGAAACGCCCTCTCGTATGAACACGTCGAGGTTAAGAAGCAGATTGCGGATGGATGCTCTGTCTGCATCGCTGTTAAAGACACCACCGATGATATACTTCGCATCGCTATTAAAGCGAAATGCCTGTGGCTATCCCATTGCAATATATGGCGTATTGGCTAATCCTCAAGTTGGAACGTTGGCTCTAGAACATGTGATACGTACTAGTGCATGTAAACGTGCAGAGCGTCATATTTCATACAGCCTATTATGATTACCGGCGCAATACTCTCCCCACCCGATTACCCTCACCGTTCTTGGTGGATATTATAACAAAAGTACACTTGATAATATAATTCAGGCTTCCATTCCTGCAATGGCTGTCACCAATAATGTTGCGACAGGACGGGAAAGCTCATTATCACTTGACCAAACTGTTTTCTCACACTAGCACGTATCTTTGGCTTTGACACAGACGCTGTTTACGTGGCAGGCACGCACACGGCACCTAATCCCCCGGCATTTATCAACGTCCTGCGGATCTACGTCCAACTCAACCAGATCAATACGACTGGAGCATTCTTGATGAAGACAACAGCACCCTGTTGCAAGTTATTCCAGTGGCTGGCAAGACCTATGGGGAGTCGCGTAACTCTCTCCTTTGGTGGACACAGTCGTGGGTTATGTGAAGGCAGCATCCAGCAGCTATCGATGTGGATTTTAGACGAACGGCAGTCGCCTGTTAATGTGCTGTCGATTACTATTACTGTCCAGATCTCTGAAGTGTCGTCCCAATGACTCTGCGCGGTACGGGCTTTTTCAGTAAATGTGCCACAAGTGTGTACGGGCCATCGTCACCTGGGGAAACCGAATTACTAACGTTGCATCCCCAGATGATCCCACAGATGCTGAAAAAACTCTTTGCCACATGGCTAGCACGGCCTATGTTAGTACAGTTGGAACGACAGGTGGTGCTACTAAAGTTATCGTGTACATAACGGCCGAAAATGTCACGTCAGTCAGTTGGGTTACCGCATTTAATACGTCTGGTTACTTTCGTTGGGATTCAACGCAAACCTTTCAAAACGTTTGTGATTTTATCCTCAGCAACAACAACGACACTAAATACGTCCTTTGCGCCGGATTTTGCTCCATTAACCTCCACGGGAATCATCGTAACGGTACATAAGCAACGCTTTCAATCCGAGTAAACGGAGTCGAACGGGCACATAATGAAAGCAGTAGTCTCATATGAATGTTTTACAAATATCTTCCGCAATTATAACTCGCGACGGAGCAACAAACACTGACAAGCATTCAGAATCATTGGTTCCGCCTGACGAACCTACGATCGACGAGAATGAGAGATATAACTGTAGCAGCTCGCAAAACAAGTGCACGACATCAACAGGGACTATAAACCATTGATGGCATTGCCCTTATCACTCGTCTCACCAGCAGAAAAGCAGAGTTATGCATTACGGTAATCGGCCAGAAAAAAAAAAAAATAAAGAAAAAAAAAAAAAAAAAAATAAACAGTTGCTACACCTGTGGACAGAAGGCTTGGTATTTGTGAATCTTAGCGAGCGTGTTGGCGGGCGTGTTGAAGACCGTATAGTCTCCAGATCTAGTTTTATTAGGCAAACTGGCATGAACAATGAAATACGGACCACCGCGCACAAAGCGCAAACTTCGATTGTAATCAACGAAGTGGCAACAAAACGAACTCAATACTCGCGGAAGAGCGGAAACCCGCGAGATCTTGAAAAACTCGCTGGAAATTCAACACAGGCTGTGTGTATGTTCTTGTCGTTGTGCTAAGCTTGTTCAGTTTGCTGAGCCGAGCCAGGATCTGATTGTCAGAACGATGCCAGCTGCACCGCCGACGCCGTATTGTTAGTTGTCTTATACAAACAAACAAATGGATGGGCCTGTCATGAACCTGTATGAATCACGCTAAATACCCGAATTCAGCCGGCCTCATGCGGGTTTCTCGTCCTGCCCAGCAAACCGGCCTCCTCCGTTAGCACTTTTCATGCCCTTTTTCAAGCTTTTTCAAGCGACTAAACACTAGTTTTAGTAAATTTAAAACTCATGTGTCATCGTTGTCATTTAGTACTGTCTACAAATCCTCAATGAAAGGTTTTATATCTCTTGTTCCGTAAATTCCAAGTCCCACCACAAGCTGAGCCCCAAAGTCAGCGTCAGTAAAGGCCAAAAGATATTGACAGGATAACATCTGACACACATTTTCGCATAAATACCCTTTTTTTAAAACTAACTAGCTCAAGTGCAAGAGCTGTTTATAGCAAAAATGTCATAAAAATAATTATTCCATGCAGATTAAATAACTCACAAATTTTTAGTCGGCATCGTGGATAATTAGAGTTGTCATGTTAATAGCATTCCCTTTCAAAAAGCCATGGAAAGAATTGCACTGAAAATTATTGGCCAAAACAAGTTGCATAGATAAAAGAGAGAGGCTATAAAGAAGAAAAACAAAGCCAAAAATAGTTGATACCAAACATGTTCTTACCCAACTTTTTTCCAACGAGACGCTAGATCATAGACAACATTTAAAGCTAAAACTTTACAAAAGTCCCATATACAAATACAAAAATTAATCGAAAAAGTTCAAGGACCTGACATGTACATTTCAAGCTTCGTTACTACTCTTGATGGACTATTTGGCAACACTGTCTTCTAAAAAGAGTTCACATGAAGCATACATACATGTGAAACAAAACTGTCATGAACCTGTATGAATCACGCTAAATCCCCGAATTCAGCCGGCCTCATGCGGGGTTCTCGGCCTACCCAGCAAACCGTCTTAAGAGCAAATGGGAACGATGTATTGGTTCCCACATTTTTCACTCCGCCGTGAGATACTGCTGGTTCCCGTTAACAGTTGAAGCAAGGTGTATCTTCTCCAACTGACGAAGCAAGCCAGTTGGTAAGCTGGTTGAGGCAGCCGGTGAGGCAAAAAGTAGTAGTATCGGAATGTTCCGGTTCCCATTCTACTGTTCGCGATCACTTTGAAAATTTGAAAGTTAAACATTTTAAACCACATACCCGCAAGAGAAAATTTTTAAACCATTCATTAAAAAAATACTCTCGACATCCTAAAACATATTTCTGTTTCTGAATTTAGCCACTCGCAGTTTAACAAACAAATATCCTCGACTTCATGGACTAGTGTGTTATTTCAAAACTGGACCAATTATATTTTCAAAACTACTCAAAATAGACTCCAGTCCTGGACCATATTCTAGTCTCTTGATTGTGCAGTGAGCGCAGCAATAAAAATACCCAAAACATAACTAATGGCACAAAGTCATACTTTGATGCATTCATCTATAAAAGCAGCAAATTCAAGAGATAATGTCTCTTTGTTTCCAAGTTTAAATGGAATAGAAGTGTGGCCAAATCTAGTTGTTCTACAAAATAACATAAGAAGGGAATGCAAATGTTGATTTGCAATTTCAAGCATCAAAACATATATCCTACAATATTAAAAAAATATGAGGATCGACAGATTACATCCAGTGATGATAACATCGAGATAAGCAGCATTAATCCTTATACCAGGATTGTTAAGCAGTACAGTATGAGGAAGAAATAAATTGTTTTTTGATGCGGATAAATATCCAGATTTGTATTCGGCTAAATATACAGTATCACTTGGAGATCTTGTTAATTCTACAAGGTCAACCTAGAACTTTTCGACAAAAACAGAGAGAATTTATGGAAACAAAGTTCGATTTAAGTCAGCACATAATGGCGCAATATATGAAGGAAGTGATTTTGAACCAACAATAGGATAATATTGAATGTTCTTGACGAATTACAATTAGCAGTTGTATAATTTTACAAAATGCAACAGAAAACAAAACTGCTAGAGGAAATGGAAAAATGAAATGCAAAATGCCAGTGATGCAAAGAGTGGGCAAAATAAAAGCGATTCATCTGGTGTTACATTAAAGAAAATAAGCATATGTTTTAAGAGAAATCAAAATAAAATTGCATGCGAATGCGAAAAATAGTAAAATGAAGCTCGATGTACTTGTACAAAAAAAAGATACAATAAAAAGTTCTGATCCAAAGTGAAGGTGAACATTGTGCAACATACAAATTGTTAGCTAGTATAGCTAAAACATTATCAAATATAAAGGGACTTAAATAGGTTGACTCACCAATGCAGATACTATAATGCTTTTGTAGACAAAAAAGAAACGGCAACAAAATTGGAGCATTTCAATTCCAAATTAGTAGACGCTATTGCTAATGTGTTCTCAGGTCATGATATCCAACATCCGTTGATTGACGTCAGATTTAAAAGAGTGACAAGTGTTAGTTCCTTTGTCTTGTTCTGCAGCTTAGTTGAAGTCTCCAGCGAAACAAAATATTTTAAAGATATTTAGTGAAATAAAAATTTACTACATTGGAAATAATTTTCACTGTAAGCCATAAAATATTTGTGGCAACTGAATTTTAAAATTTCACAATGATGACTATATGGAAAGATACAGATTGCACCGTGACATGAACGTTTGGTAGAATCAACTAAATAGGGCAGAGTGGACATTAACATCTGGTTGTGGTATTTCTTCTTAACATATAATAGATAACAGCATGTCAGAGTTAGTTAAATCAGTTTGCAATTTCAGTGTTTATATCCAGATAGGAACAATTCTGCTGATTTTAAAATACCTTTACCCGATGACGATACCTTCTAATTAAATAGCAGTGACATTGGCGTGAAACAATCTAATTCGATCTGAAATAATTTGAAACTTCCACAAGTGACTGACTGTAGTTACCTCAAGGGAAAAACATAAATGCCTGATGGATAACGGATAAAAACAACATTAAACTCTACACGAAGCGTTTGTGGAGCCTACTCCGGTTGTTGTATTAGGTACACACAATCGTAAATATAACTCTGCAGATGTACTGTTGAATACTGAAGAACATTGCCAGCTGATAAAACGAATTCTGTGAAAGACAATTATAAACCTACTGACTGGACTTAAGCATTAGATCAGATCTAACTTGCATGTTTGCAGGAACAACAAAACAGTTACACAGTCTGTTTCGACCGTATCAGACACCGTTAACAAAATAATGGCGGTAATAACTTTAGGACAACATGGTTATTACCTCGTTTAAAGCATCATGGTAAAACTCCAACAATACATAACAGATTCAAAAGTGAAATTGGATTATGTTATTGGTGGAAATTGTGTCTTTTTGTTATCGAGTAACACGATAATGAAAATGAATAGTAATTAATAGAAATTCAGTGACTCGTTTAAACTTGTTTAAACTTGGTTGAAACCATAACATCTCACAATACCGAGGTAATAAAGAGCGGTATTCCAAAAGCTGATAAACAATATGTTACAGATCGACAATAAATACTTTGGGACAAAAGAGAAGACAAAAAATTTGTAGTGAATAATAAATATTATGTTGTGTTTCAAACAGGCTCTGCCGTTTCTACTATCAGGTCTGACAATTATATCCGATTCTTGAACGTTCGAAGGAAAAATAACAGTTTAGAAACGTAATAAAACAATATTGACAACAAAATCAGCAATCATTTATTGTGATGCTTGTTGTTGCGATAGTTTACTTTTTGAATTAGTTTACTAACATTAATATTACACATTGATTTGTTTAGATGTTTGATTAAAAACGCAATAAACAATGTCATTTTTGCTAAAACACGTAAATTAATATGTTCAGCTAGAAAGAAATAGTTTGTCTAGCACTGTTGAATAACCAGTTTATCGCATCATCCATAATAATACCAGGTATTGCTACTGCTACATTTCTCTCTGACTCAAACTAAATAATTGGCTAATTTTTTATTAATTTTTTTGATTGTGTCAAAAGATGATGCTTAAGAGGAGAAGCTGGAGAAGGTGGGAAAGATACAGTAGGTGGTGGTAGTGGAGTAGGTGGAGTAAGAGGAAGTGAAGTATGTGCAGATGGAGTAGATGGTGGTTGAGTAGTAAAAAATAGCTTCATACCCAATTTGCTGTGGACGCTCTGTTGATATACTCATTTCTATAGCTGTAACAATAGCAGCTATTGTTACACCTTTTTCTTTGAATAACATTTTCAACTTTTCACCAAGTGAAATGTTTTTCCTCACTTTTTAATTTATTTTTCCAGTATTTTCTCTAAAACTGCTTTCCAACTGTGTTAGATTTCCATAAATTGCTCTTTTTATTTGAAACTCTGCCAAATGCTCTTGCATTACAGCCTTTGTGTTTGTCTCTGTATCTTTGCTGATGTCCTTATTTAACTCTTTAATCTGTTTTTCGCAAATTCAAAATCAAGTATCACGAACTCCAGTTTCAATTTGAGAACTGCATCATCGACGTAACCTCTTAATCTCTTTTTTCTTTTGTGTAGTGAATAATCTTGTCACCACAGGTGGAAGTTCTCCAATTTGAAATGTTTCATTGTAAATTCTATCATATTTTCTGCTTGTAATACGTGCTAGTCAAATGGTTCATTTGTGTCTATTGTTGGAATATTTACATTCCCAGGGATAGAGATATATATCTATTCTGATAGTAACAGTTTGTTCTATCGTAGTTCATTTTGTGTCTATTGTTGGAATCGCGATATTTCCAACGACCTGTATTGGTTCTCTGATAGTGACAGTAAGTTATACTGGATATATTCTTTCAGAGATTCTACGCAATTTAGGTTGTGTTTCTCCTGCTTCTTGTATTGTGGGAAACACATCAGATCCAAAGGCTCTACAACTCTTTAAAATCTTATTTTAAGAATTCCTTTATAGCCTTGTCGGATAATAAATAACAAGATGTCATGTGCCAAAGGCACATACATGTTTTCTTATTTTTATCGAGATAAAAAAAGAAATGTTGAGCAAAGCAACAAACATTATTAGCACAATTTACCATGCAACATTAAGCTGTAATCTTACTGTTGCCTACAGCATTCTTTTAAAAAAGCTATTGAGGTTTACAATTAGTCCACCATCAACAACACATATGGAAGAAGTTGTGAAGTTAATTATTCCAGTTTATTTAATCGGTTATCAATAGTCTACCTGATAGCAAATAGACCAGACAAAATTATTACTCATTAAATAGATCAGTCTCCTTAGCGTAGCTAGAAAATGAGTGAAAATACATCAATTGAAACCCGACAACATCAGCAAAATAAACAATTAAATATTATTTGATCAGAGAGATCAAACACTATAAAGATATGAAAAAGAAAGGCAAAATACCATACAAAGTTTTGAACAAATTAAAAACAAAATTAAAAAAAGTAATCCAGCAGATCCAGTAGAAACATTTGATGTAGCAGAGGAGTTGATACACAAATACTTACGACTTTGGAGTACAGCAATATTAAAGTTATAACTACGTGGAGGAAAAATGTTGGCAATAAATTAGAAGGTATTAAACAGAGTGATAATAAAAGAGCTAATAAATCACAGATTGATGAACACTTGTTTAGAAACGGTTCAGATATAGATTCAATACGTTATTCGCCGCTATACAAGCCTGACCAACAGTAATATAAAGAGCAGGTGAAATAATACGTTAGACGATATATACAACATATCGAGCAAGGGCAAAACACAGAAATAGAAGCCTTGGAAAGTGACATGGAAAAAATCCCTGGAAAACTGGTACTTTGCAATCTCAACTAAAACAGTTACGAAGATAACTGAATAATGAAATCAACTATGAAGAAAATAAATGTCTAATTAATTATTTTACACAAATATTGCTGACCTGAACAACACGATAACAGCTAACGCTAAGACTTGCAGAAAATTAATGATTAGCACAGATAACTCAAAAGAAAATGAATGTGAATTAAATGATTAGTTCTACTAAAACAACTTAATATTTATATATTACAAATTTGAGTGATAAGATTGAAACGATGAAAGATGTTATTTTCATAGAATTGAACAAGAAATTTAGGAGTTTGATGACAAAACTAAATTAATGCTTGGATATATTGACATATTTGTAAAACATTTTTGTGTTTGATACCATTCAATAAAATATAGGACAGATAATACGTTCTTAGGTAGATATAAGGTCAAATATTTTGTGCAACTCGTTATTAATAGAGAGCACAAGGTTTGCTGGGACTTTTTAAACTTGAAACTACACCAAAACAATTAGCTGAAACTTATGTATTTAATTAAGCTTCATAAGTTTTTTGCTGAATACATATTGCATACAATAGGTAATTCCTGGTACTCTGTCATTAAAATACATCAACAGTCTTATATACCATTTTTCTCAACTTAATAGTTTGAACTAAATCTGATATAATTTTTTTAACTTTTAAAACAGATTAGATGCAGACAATAAACGCTTTGCATACAAAGCCAGTCTGCAGATGGAATTAAATATGTTTAATGTAAATGTTATCTTGAAGAGAGAACTATTTTATTTTTCTAATTACAACATATACCTAAATACCTAAAGCGCCATTTCATACAATTAAAGATCCAGATGTTGTTCATCGAAATACAAAAACTTGAAGTAGTATTCAAATTTGTTATTCATAAACACAACACAATAAATATTTTGCAAATATTATTCTCGTACAGAGATGCTTTGTTATTTATGGCTAGATAAATAATAAAATGCCTACGGAAGCAGTTCAGACTGGAGGAGCATTAACTTAAGGCCCAGCATTTTTAGAAAGTAACGTTCAGTTCAGTTCATTTGATCCAGCCACGACTGATGGAAAATTATTAGACACGATCATAACATAGAAGAGTACGTGAGAAACATTGCAAAATTCAGTGAAAACAGTACAGGAGAAACACTGCAGAGTTCAGTGAAACATATCAAACACACTTGACTAAAATGAATGATTAGGAAAATAAGGTTTGGTGACCATGTACATCAACATTATGTATGATGCTACATATGTATATGCTTATGCTGATGTTGCTGATGACAGACATGATTTAAACGATCCTAATGGTAAGGCAAAACTTGAAAAACAAAGGCAACTTAAACTAAATGATTTTTACCAACCTTCTGATGATGATCAAGTAAATTGTGAATACATATTCACTGCACTTGTCATGGGTGTTGGTGTAGATTCTGCTTACAAGTTTATTTTATCGTGACTAGCAAGACATTCGGCTAGAAACGGCTTAGATATTTTATTTTATTTTTTTTAATTTTTTTTTCTTCTGTAGAACAAAGAGTTTATTTTGTTTTCTTTTAGCACAATTAATAGCGAAGCATCTCTACACAAATTGCCTTGACCCTATCAGACAAGCCTTTATCCTGCTTTTTTCACCACATTGCATGACAAGGGATGGTAAATACTTAACTCCCCATAAGCAGAAGACACATCAAGATTTTAAATATCTCAGTCAAACACATCAATGTAACACATATACACCTAGCAGCATTAAACCAAACCACGCGTTACAGATTACAATTCCAAAGTTAAATCTAGATATAATTATTGTACCTGATAGTTTTTTAGTGTTGTTTGATATGAAGATGAAATTAGACGCTAGCAATGCAGCAATAGACAATTTTGGTAGAATGCTCGTGAAACAAATCACCATGTCATAAGGAAGTTATGATCAGGTCAAGTTAAATGACTACAATATTGTGCATGGCAAACCAAGATTTGTGGTTACTTATTCCGGATAGGACAAACATAATTGAAGAAAGGGATAACGAATTAAACTTAAGAAAACTACAATGAGGAGTTGGTAATGCGCAAAATACTGGTACTGAAGCTGTACAGTCTGTTATGTATGGAAAGAAGTTTATAATACCACTTGACTTCCAGATGATAAGAGGTCATTGTCTTTTGTATCCATGTGCTCATTCTCAGAATGTCTGATTTAACATTACACTTGCAAAAACAACTAGATGATATAAAGAGGAAAACAAGACTATCAAAGTGAAAATATTTGTTTGCATTGCGATGCGATGACCTCTGAATCAATTGCGATATGGGTTAATGATAACTACAGAAAATGTAATTGTTTTGTGCTATGACCACATCACTATTGCGAGAAAAGGATCCAAAGGGCGTTTTGATACTATACAAAAAGAGTGGAGAAAGTAATCATGACTAGAGAAGTTTTGCCAAACATGGTTTATTCGCAGGATTTTCTATTGAGACAAGAGTTTCCATAATCAACTGTTTCTTTGATGAACAATAAAGCACACAAAAATTAGTACTGTAAGTGTTAAGACAATGTTTACATTGAACATCATTGCGTCTGTCTTTATATGAAAAGTACACACGATATAAAATTGCATGTTAGCAGTCCTAAATTAGCCAACGTATAATATGGTATCTACTTTCAAATAAAAATAAAAGAAATCTTGTCGCTTATCGGAAACCTTTCCATTTTGATATATTTCGTACACATTTACAGAAATATCAAACTCATTTTCAGTATTCCCAATAATCTTTATTTTCACTGCACATATGTTAAGCCAGTGGCTGCATGTATTCAGACTGTATTTTGAAGGTCTATGAACGTGATCACTTACTATATTTAATGTAGATTCAAGAAAAAAAAATAATACCTATATTTTTCATTGACGTTCACTTTTCTGTTTTCTTTTGCGTTTTCTCTTAGCGGTTGGTAATTGTATATATGCAGTATCAAATTTATTCATGTCAAACATCCATTATGTATTTCGGTTTTTCTTTCTGTCCAAATTTAGTGTTAATATGTCAAATAAATGTTTACTGACATCATCCTTTTCATATCTGTTCATGGGTCTTGTTCTATTATAAAAGTCTCTGTACTTAACATTCTCTCCTTCTTGAGTGGGTCTCTTCATAAAATCTGATAGTTACATCTATCTGTAGTTACAAAGAACCAAATTGTATAGCTTTTTGAATGACAATTGTCTTTAAATACGCTTCAATGTTATTGAAAAATGATATAAATCTTGACTGTTATCGCCGTGACATATCTTATATAAGTCTCTGAATCTTCTAGTGATAATTCTTATTCAATTATGCTTATTCACACAGACGAATTCTCTTTTAAATCGTATCAATGGTACCTGTACTTGTTTTCTGACTGTTTGGAATATCAGGTATGACGGTCTTCATCGTCGATTTATTTTAATAAAACGTTTTCAATATGTACAATTGTTTAAATATGGAAAACACAATGCACATATATATTTCACTAGTTTCATTTGTTTAAGATAGAAAATGTTAATGTACAATTTATTATTTTAATGTATTTAATATATAAAAGTTCAATGTATATTTCACAGTTTTAATTTATTTATGTTATTAAACTCAGTATATATTTAACTAATAATTGTTAGCGATATAGAAAGCTATCTTTAATCTTTGAACTTTGTCATAAAGTTTTGCAAAATGCCCACTGTGACATCTAAAGGGAATGGTATACTTCAGAACACCACTTACACCCCTAGGCAGATGTCACATTTACTATTGCATACTTTTTCGAAGCTCTGGGATCGAACTTTGTGCTCCGCTTTTTGCCTACACAAAAAATTATGGTGACGCTTCCAGTATGTTAGATATACGATTAAGTTTTGTTCTACGTGCCTTTCCTTTACGTATGTTAGCCATACGAGTTATTCTTGACGCACAGTACATTCCGAGTCACATTTCTCCTATGTCAGCCATGCGATTAATTCTCAACGTACACTTCATTTTGTGGCACGTTTCTAGTACTTTATCAATACGATTAACTTTATTTTATTTATTTATTCGCAAGCAATGTTTTAAACCCCTTTGGACCTAATGTTTTGTTTTTACCCAGAATTTAAATTTTGGATAGCTTTTTAAGTGGCCTACTTTAGATATGGATTTTATACAGAACAAAAATTCGGCGGATTCGAAAGGCCAATTTCGCGATTTGAAAACAGATCTTATACCGATTGAGTTATATAGCTCAGTTATAGATACTGTAATTGCTATTCTATATTAACATGCAAAGCGACGCCTTCAGCCAGGTATGCTTTTGGCATTCCATTATTGATTTCCTATTAGCTTGTAAAGTAGTACCTGACGGCACATTGAAATCTACAGATGCTGTTAACAGGACGATTCAACTATGGCGTACTAAGGTTGTTATGCAATAAAGACAATAGTTTCCTTTATTGTTGCATGCACAATAAATTAAATAATTATCGCTGATGGTCCTTGCGATATAAATTATGTATTACAGTGAATGGTTTATTTGATGGAGTTTGCATGACCTTGGAACGAAACCAAAACTTACAGGAATGTTTCTTGATTTTCTGCTAGAAAACGTCTGTATTTCTGCTGTATTCAATACACACTCAAGATATTAGAAAGTGGTCAGGGACTAATATGCATTTTGAGTAATTATACAAATACGAGTGGTCCAGCTTTGAAATAACACTATGGTCTATGATGTCAATGGTATTTTGTTTTACAGATATGAGTGGGCCAGCTCAGAAATATCACTATGCTGTAGGAAGTCGAGAGTATCTTTTAAATGATTGGTTTAGAAATGTTCTCGTGTAGGGTACGAGATTTTATTGTTTATTTTATTTTTTTTTATTTTTTTATTTTTTTTTTCAAAAGTGGTCCAGAACTGTACTCGTATAAAGGGTACCACACATTGAAATGTTTCAGTAAAACTTTTGGAGAGGTTCAGAACTGTCAAGGGCATACTACTGTTGGTTTTTTAACTCAAATAAATTATCTCCAGAAGACAAACTATTCTTTTGCTTCAATTATTCACTAGAGTTTGAAATAAGTCAAACGAAAAGTGAAATTACAGCTCTAAGTTAAACTGGAATAAATAGGGTATCAAAAGTTCATGCTAAGGAATTGTGATGCGTAGGAGCATTTCACTTTTTGAAATATTAATATTTGTACATAGCTAAAGGTTCAAGAGATCCAAAATCACTTAAATATTTAAATATTTATAGGTTGGTGTTCAATTTTATGCGCTACTCTTATCTAAAAATCTATCAACATGGAAGGTGATTATATAGAAAAAGTATGGGAAAAACTACCCACTCATTCATTGTCCATGAGGTAACGAGTGACGTCCCTTTGAAGATGTCATTATTTCATGATTACATTCTTTCAAGCTGCGCAGTAAGTGTTTATTCTATAAAAGCATACAGCTTACATGTTTTTTCGGAGGAGGGGAGTTGTTACCAACATTCAACAATATTTACCCAAGAGCAAGTGAGTATCACCACAACATTTGTTCCAAAGAATCTTAAAATAAAATACTTTCCTTTTAACTATAAATTAGGGAGGCAATCGTATATGCTATTTATTAAACGTAACTTTTTAAAACTCTACTTCATCTAGGTCATACGCCAGACTTTTTGTGTTGTGTGTTTGGGATAACTAGATATTTAGTGCGTCCAGACACTGTGTCAGGAGTATGGGATAACTAGGTATTTAGTGCGTCCAGACACTGTGTCAGGAGTATGGGATAACTAGATATTTAGTGCGTCCAGACACTGTGTCAGGAGTATGGGATAACTAGGTATTTAGTGCGTCCAGACACTGTGTCAGAAGTATGGGATAACTAGATATTTAGTGCGTCCAGACACTGTGTCAGGAGTATGGGATAACTAGGTATTTAGTGCGTCCATACACTGTCAGGAGTATGGGATAACTAGGTATTTAGTGCGTCCAGACACTGTCAGGAGTATGTGATAACTAGGTATTTAGTGCGTCCAGACACTGTCAGGAGTATAGGATAACTAGATATTTAGTGCGCCCAGACACTGTGTCAGGAGTATGGGATAACTAGATATTTAGTGCGTCCAGACACTGTGTCAGGAGTATCGGGATCGAAGACATAATAATCCACAAACAAATTATATGTTTTAGTCATTATGTCACTTATCAAGTACTGTCAAGTGATTCCAAACACATGTAAACATAGCTATACATATACCATATACGTCATACTGACGCTACCACTGACGCCAACAACTTTAGCAGGGACACATCTTAATTGAACCCCACCATGTATTTCATGAAGTTATCAAAATGAGTTTACAAATGGTAAGTTTCTAACATGCTAAATATTCGTATTAATACATGTTATTTCATTTTCAGATAATGAAAGCGCTGACTCCTGGATTGGTTTAGTTTCCACGACAATGACGCCGCACAACATAAATGATTGGCGATGGGTGGCAGGATTACCGTATTCATACGCGCACTGGGATTCCGACCACCCTAATGCAACAGGCAACTGTGTAATCATATTTACGAATGGATATTGGAAGAACAGGGCCTGTCATGAACATCATAGTTTCGTGTGTGAGAAAAATCATTTCTAATATGAAATAAAGTTCTGGAGCTCTTATGTCTTCTGATTGTCATGCATGCTTTCACATATCATAGATTTGAAGGATAACGTGTAATGTAAGTTGCATGCTGGCGATGGTGAGCGAGTCCTCTGTTTCAACTTTATTACTTATGAGGGCCGGTATTGCATAAGTAACTGAATATGGAAAGGTAATTATTGGAAGCAAATATTGTATCACACATTTTCTTAGTAACTGACGAATCCCCAAATCAGAGATAACCACACATACTAGCTTATTTTATATAAATCGAAGATTTTATTTCGGAAACTTTACCATTCTATTAGAGAGTAATGTTTGTTAAAAGTGAAAATTTCACCAAAAGTGGAATAAATATAATGAAGTTATACAGATATTCAGATATATACGTTCTCTGCTTTTCTTGTCGGTGTGAATCTGTGAAAAAAGAACGTCTGTCACGAAAAAGAGCAAATAATTTCAAACTGTGTTCTTATATCGATTTTTTTTTTATCTTTTGCTTAAGTGCATTTAAACAGTGACCTATGCTGTAAAAGAATATTTTTATTTTATTTTCGTAAACAATGTTTCATACACCCATTCATAAAAACGTGCTTCTTATGACACATGAATTCATAGAAATAGTTCTGTATGGCACATACATACATACATGCATACATACATACATACATACATACATACATACATACATACATACATACATACATACATACATACATACATACATACATACATACATACATACATACATACATACATCCAATGTATCTAAAGATACATTATTATATACGTGGTTAAATACATACGAATCAATGATGCATATGACTCTTTTATGTTATTACCAAATAATATACGCAGGCTAACGGTTGTTCCCTTTCAAGACCAGCAGTATAATGTGAGAGTATAAGAGCACCTGCCATTATGTTTTCTAAAATTTATATTACCATCTCGTGTAGGGTATGAGGATGTTCTGAAGGAGCAATTATTATTTCAAAGAAACAACGAGAACACCTGAACACACATTGTACTGCTTTCCAAATGCATATTGCCATCACGTGAAAGAGTACGAGGATGTTCCAAAGGTACAACGCTTATTTCAAAGAAACGATGAGAACACACGAGCACACTTGTAAATTTGTAAAACAAAACCAGCACACTTGTATGCAGAGCAAGCCGAAGAACAGCATTTAAGACATCTTTACTTTGATCCTGAAAGTATAGTTACCTGTACAAATATCAATCAATAATGGTAACCAATTAAATAGAACAAAAAGAAAGGAAAATATGCTGAACTGAAAAAATGGTTAGGTGGACAATCTTCCTGCACATTACGAATCCAACCCTTCTCCCCCTCCCCCCCCCCCTAAAAAAAAAACAAAAAAACAAAAAACAAAACAAAACATGCATGGAAGTGGAATATATGACGATGGTAACAAATACATTTTGATAGTGAAGATGTCTTCTCAAAATACTATTGGGCACAGAAAGTAGAAACAAAAAAGAAAGATGACATACACGTTACTTTCAGATAAATTTTCAAAGAACGAAAGCCTAACAAGATATAGTTTGATTAAGGAAAAGAGTTTCACAACAAAAATGTTCACGCTCTTTTGAAGAAGAAAAACAATGAGCACATGTTTACCTAGGAAATATTCAAATTCGATCAAGTAATATTACCTGTCATATTCGCGTTCTTTGTACATGTTCTTTATTTTCCATATTATTGTTCAAAGAACGTTGAAAAAAGCCTTGAAATAATCAATGAGGGAACAGCATAGATAAATGACATCGGGGAAAAGCGCTAAAACTTAAAAACAAAAATTCGCATTGGTAAAGTTATTTCTTTTATATTTTGATTATTTGCGGCAAAATATCGAGTCATCGTAATAAAGAGTCCATTACTGTCAAGAGAATGATTCAAAAGATGTTGGAATAGTAAATAAATAATGACGAAAAGAAAGAAGTTGATCTCCAAAATAAACTATTTTCAAACATTAAACTTTGTATCTGAGTATTAGTCTAAAATTGCTTATTTAGATTGTTATAGAGTTGACTGGAGCATAATTGTTTTCATGCAAGTATCTCTTTTTAACATGTCTGGGGATTCTGATTTCTGTTTTCAGAGTGGGTTTGCAATGTATCAGTACTGTGGAACTACAAAACCAAAGTAATTAGCCACGCCCCATGATCTCTATTAGCCAATTAACAACAAGACCTGCTAGTTCAGTTTATAAGAGCCACCTACGAAACAAGCAGCACGCTCTATCGCCTCCTTCTACACTATCAAACATGTCTGCACCAAATGAATTGGCGGTGTAACCATATACGATGGGTAAAGTGAGCGCGAGACAAAATTAGCGAGGCTATGTCATAACTCTAGTAGTTTGCCATTACACATTGAATCCTCAAATGGAACCTCAACAGTGAAAATTGTGACCGAGTTCTCATACATATCTATGGTAGCTGTGTATGAATTTGTTACGATGTAAGTATGATATTATACGATTCTTTAAAAAAGACTGTTACGACTCTAGGTCTTAAAATAAAGTAACAGAAAGAAAGTGAAACCATCAGTGTAAGTAAAGTCAACAAGCAATTTATTTCTAGACAATTGAAATGAAAATTCAAAAGGACACTTACAATAACGTGAGTTAAAGTCCAAATAATCCAATAATCCTAAGTGTCCTACTCACAAGTTCTAAATACAGAATGTTCTGAATGAATTACAGTAGCATTGAATGTCCTAATGTGCGAGTAGTCTTGAATGTTTTAATGTGTCAGTAGTCTTGAATGTCCTGATATGCCCGAATGATTTTTCCAGAATATCTTTGAATCAATTCTCAGAAATCCCAAAGTCAAGTATTAATCCAAAATGAGAATGAGCACTTTTGGTAATTCCAATGAATACTTCAAATAAATAATTCCTCTCTCTGAATTTGCTCTTATTTTCACAACTGTAACATGTGGTTACTAAAATAAATTCCTTAATAGATTGATCTTAAAAATATGAAGCTTAGTATAAAAATGAAATCTTGTTTACCAAACTTGTATAAATGTAAAGATAAGTCACCTGACAGAATATTCTAGAATATGAGTAACTCTAATGGAAATTCTGGTGCCAATGTGACTTTTCTCACATCAACCATGGAAAAGTCCAATCTAATTGTTAAATGCTATGTAAACAAGACTGACATTGAACTCAAATGCAGTAAATATGTTGTTTAAAAAATGACTAGAGTACAACTTACCTCACGGACACATATTATAAATTCAATATACATACATAACACAGACCTAGAGGATCAGACGTACTTGTACAGCCGAATATCAAAGTTCGACGAAAAGCCCAAATATGAAAGTCTATGTTGGAGTCTATTGATTCCTTCAAAGTATGATAATAATGAATAGTTATTTTGATAAAGTCATGTCAATTTCATCGTCGTAACTATACGCATGGGGTTATAGTAAAACTCTATGTATTCAATTATGCTCATAGTTTTTTAACCTACAGATCGTGAATAAACACTGTCAGTGGTTATTGTCTTTTGATTTATATTTCATGACGTCAAAACCCAATTGGGGTTGGACAATATTTAAAAAAGGAAACGCCCTTGGCATATTTCAGAGTATAACACGAAATGCTTCCCAGGGCGACGAGTGTGCAGCATTAAAACAAGAGATTATTTTCAGACACTTCAGCGAATATTTGATATAATTATAGGAAATATTCTACGTTTTTTATTTTTTTAAATTTTTTTTTATATGGTCATTTTGTTTATCATTGTAAATGTCTTTATATTCCTGCCTCAGAAAATAGTTTAATTTATTTGTACACAATATCAAAATAAGTTTTCGAAAATGTTCATTGTAATGAAAAGTCCTCCTGGAAGCAGATGCTTACTATATGTAAAGTTAAACTTTTATTCACTTGCAAGCAACATTTCCATATCATTCAATTAGTTTTTCCACTTTACTTATTACAGAAGATTTGTACGGTTGTGACAGCCACCTGTGCCAGAATGGTGGATTTTGCACGCCGTCACATGCCTGCCACAATTACCACAATTATATATATATATATATATATATATATATATATATATATATATATATATATATATATATATATATATATATATATAAATAAATATATATATATATATATATATATATATATATATATATATATATCACTGTATTTCAAATGTCTCATGTATTTTTGCAAAAATGTCTTTGAGTAAGATCAAACATCTCCAGATATTTCTGCTGTCCTTGTAGAATATCCCGCCCCGGGAAACAAAAAGAACTATAAAAATTCTCTTTGCAGGTCTGATTTACATTTAATAAGTTATATAAGTAAGTTAGATATATAATTCAACAAGGAATTCTTGTTAAATTCAAAACCGCAAGGGATATATCACAAGTAATGGACTTTTGTTGGAGTGTTTTGTGTTCCGTGGTCCGTGGGCTATTTTTGTTTTTTTTCTTATTGAAAGTTAAAACCTAAAATGATAAAATACACTAAACGTCACTTTTATGAACTTCTGCCATCATGTTAGGATCGGTTTTCATCCTGTAATTTGAGTGTATTCTAAGTAAAGTCATTGTATCGTCAGTATCTTGATTATCCACGGTGACATGACGAAAACTACATATACTTCATCAGACACGTGCAAAAGGTGAAACAAATCGGCAATAGAAGCTGTAATTGCTACACAAAATTGTCCATTTCAACCCATATAGCAGCATACGGTTTACAATTGTTATATCCTTCATTGCTATTCAGTTATTTGAAATATTCAAATTGGGTGTAAACAAAAGCACGTGGTTATGCAAACTAGTAAATATTTACAAGTCGTGCAAGCATTTCATCACTTAACTCTTACAGTCGACTTAATCGTATATTTTAGAGCATTCCAAAGATTAAGTTGAACTTTAAAATGTATTTTGCTCTTTCCTTATTCTATGTTGCCATTTTACTCCTTTTTATTAGACAGTGAGTATTTACCAGGTCTACCTATTGCCCAATCCGCACGCGTAGTAATGTGTTTCTACTGAATTACGTTCTGCGCGAGATCAGACAGGTGTCATTGGAAAAGGTGGCGGAACAAATTAATAATATCTATGACCCGTAAAAACGTTGAAAAACTTTCATCCGCTGATTTCTTCTAACAATATTTAGTTTTCTTTAATTTTTTTTTTCTAAATGCATAAGAATTTCCTAAATTGTATCAGTAACTGAATTATCCAATTAGAAATACCCTTTCTGTGGTACTAAACTTGCTGTTCATTCCTCATTAAGTGATCCTAAGTTTTAACACATTAGATTTAGGTTTTATGAAGTAGTTTTACTCAAAACGGCTGGTAAGGAAACGAATAATCCACCAACGTAGGGCAGTTTTGTGTCTGAACATGTACTTTATGTGTTAACACAAGGATGAACCCTGCAAACCTGAGCTACGGTATAGCGTTTGTGACCGTAAATATGGTTTGGCCTAAATCATGTCACAGATGTTTAGCTGAATACCAAACATGAATCTATTTTTCTTCATAGTCGCAAAAAGTAACCAACACACTCAAGCACCAATTAAAGGTGACACAGTTTTAATCCCATAGCGCCAAAACACGTTCTTGAACAAACACACTATACACAACTATTGTACCTCTGTATCCTCGCCATTGTTTTGAGTACCAGTCTCAACAGATTACAGCATGAATAAAAATATAAAAAATCAATAGAATCCATCATATGCACTGGTGTTAGATTGGGAAATTTCACCGGAAGGTGAAATGGTAAAATTTGCGGTCAGAAACGAAGCTTTGCCTTGGGCTTTTAATACGTGGACAGGAACTCGACAAAGCATTGTTCCTGCCCAAAAAATATGAACCTTGGTTGGGACATCCCCATCCCATACTAATATATATGATAGACTCCGTAAATACCACATGGCTTTCTCACATGAGCAAACTGTGTCACACGTAGATAGGAACGAGAGAAAGGGCTGATTAAAGCATACACATATCAAATCAGGGACGAAAATCTCAAGCAATAAGAACGTTTTTCCATAAAATTTATAATGCAATAAATTTGTACAAAAGAAAATTGCCAGTTTATAGTTAAAGAGAAACAGAACGACTTCTCCATATATTACACACTCTTCATTATTCATTCAGAGATGAAATTAAAGTGTTTTAAAAGTTAAATATATTACGACAACTGTATTAATTTGTTGTCTAAAATCGTAAATAATAAGGGGTGGAGCCGTGGTAGCTCAGTTGGTTGAGCGTCGGACTCGTAATCCAAGCGTCACGAGTTCGATCTCCGACTAGGCTGCCTCCCTCAGTGTGTTCTTGGGAAAGGCACTTAGCTTTGTTCCCATTTCCTCAGCATGATATAGCCAATAATGTGTTAAAGGTGCTGTTGGAGCCAACAAAATCAAACCAAACCAAATAATAAGGGCATAGTGTTGACAAAATTATTTCCCTTTTCCACGAAATTTGCCTTGTTCGGTACTGTTGCTTACAGATAAGTTGTAAATAGGAAGCGTCCTTTGAAAGGTACTATCATGATTGGACCATAGTATTTAAAATGTGGCATAAGTGTTGAAATTTGATACTTGATAAAAAATGTAAATATAAACAAAATAGATGCATGTATACTAGCGTTACATGAGACAATATAGACGTTTTGCCAAGTTCATTGTGACAGCGGTGGATAAGAATTCCTTTTTAACTAAATATAAATTATAAACTTTTTTCGAGTTTTTCAACCAAATATGTAAATAATCACAATAATAGAATTTTAGAAATATCACTAGTGTGCTGATTTTATGCATATATTTATTTTTTAGCTGCAGAAAGCCACATAAACATCAGATACAAGGATCAGTGGAGGGTAAGAGAGATGCATGAAAGCGTTGTGATCTTCACAGATTAGCGCTAGCAGAACATTGCATATTAGAAACAAAGATATTGTTGATGTGTCTATTTCATAATTACTTTGTATGCTATCATAGATGCCCGGCGCATTTGTTTGCATTTTGTGCTGCTTATCAAAAATAATTTGAGGTATTACAGACAGCGAACTTTTAAAAATATAATTAGTGAAATAAATAAGTATGCAAAATTATAGTCAAGAAGTATACAAACATACTTAGACAGTATTCATTTATACAATATCATCTGATTATGACGGGCTCTTGTGCAATATTATTATGCACAGAATAAAGGACAATTTTATCGGAACATGACCAGACTTCCTGTGACAGTGTATTTAACTTTTTTTTGAAGTATAAGATTTGGGGATTTAAGAAAGCTAAAGTGGAACAGTTTTCATATTTACTTTTCCTTGTTCTAATTTTTCCCTTTTACTTTTCATATGATGTGTTTCCAGCTTTCATAAAGTCCTCTTCCAATCCTCTCCTTTTTTAAACAAATTCAGTGAAACCAGAGCCACCTATCATGGCCATGCATGGCTGTACAGAGTGGGTTCGTTGCTGCTACAACACCACTCAGTCCATTTACCAGATAACGCCTCCATTTTTACCGCAGAAATTACAACCGACTCAACTCTTTGAACTAAATCTACACCTCTCAACAGCAAAAAAATTAGGAAAAAAAAAAATTCATTATATTTTTGGGATTTCTTTTCTATACTGAAAGCCGTGGACTAACGAAATCTGAAATTTGACAAACCTGCTAATATTTCAGATCCCATGGAAACAGGATTTTCGAATAAAATCTGGAAAAGTGTTCTGAACAGTGAGCTGGCAAGTCGCATTGGTATTAATGGAAATGAAAGGGCATATAAGGAATCAAAACTATATAAGTCGGCATGTTCTATACAATTGGAAAAAATATGTGGAACGAAAACTCTACAAACATGTTCCGAAACATCAAAATCATCATTAAAGTGGTGCCCCCCCTCTTCCCAACAACAAATAGGAGAGATGAGGTGGTATATATATATATATATATATATATATATATATATATATATATATATATATATATATATATATATACACACACATCAGAGATAACCCTAAAATTGATGCTATTATACTTACGTGAAAATTGTACTCATTGATTAACGCTGGGAAAACGTTCGAATAACAATATCTGATTTTTATTGTATTTTACACATTCTATATTTTCTAAAATCATAGATAATCTTATGGAAGCATTTGTATTCGATTAGTTAGTTTTCATAGCGATGTGTATATGCAGTGCAAAGAAACACTTATTATAGCTGCATATGCCCAAAAAGGAGACAAAGGCAAAGTTTCACAGTGAAGCAGATACAAAAGTAATATTTCCAGCAAAGGGAAGAATCAAAGGGACAAAAGACTGAATCAGAAAACACTGAAGGTTTTCTTAATAAAGCATAAAATACAAATATATATAAGGACGTCACGAGCCCTTAGTGAATGCTTTCCAATATCTGACTACAGCAGATGGAGAGATGGGACACAATGCTCGCTTAAACAATGTTAAAAGAGCTCGTACAAGACCAGCAGCAAGTAGTGCAAGAAAGAAACAAAACAGATTTTAGAACCAAGTTTATATATACTTTTACGGAACGTTCTTCTTTTTTCATGAGTAGACCCAAGTAAATATGTACCAGATAGTAAATCTGAAAACAATAACAGGCAAATTTGTTTCACTGACGATCAAAATTAACTTTGCCGTTTAAAGAAATTCAGTATTAACCATATGATTGGTTGGAGATACCGAAATTGAAAATGATGTGAAACCTGGTTTATTGGAAACAGATTTGGATTTGTTGTCAAATGATGAAATTTGCATGTTTGCTGGTGAAAGGGAGGAAACTAGTAAGGGACATCGATAGGCATGTTCATGGGAATGGAACAAGGCCGAAAGAAAGCCATGAACTACCGTTTAGAGCGGATTGCCAATACATCGCACTGAAACATTTTTGTTTTAAATACAAAAGACTTACGTAACATCGACATTGACAAAACTACTACTACTACTAATACTACTACTACCATTAATAATAATTATAATAATAATGTAGCCATGATAATAATAATAGAGGCCTGGATATCACAGCAGTAATGAGTTCGTTTTGTATCTCTGTTATATTGTGCCTAATTCTAGATATCAAGACATGTATGCATCGACGGGCGATGTTTCTCCTATTTCGTCGAATCCAAAACAAAGACGGAATCAAATAGCGATTTCCAAGTTTTATTGTATTACAAATAAACGTTAATTGATATAGACTTCAGACTTGAGACGGATTTATTAAGTTCGCCACATTGTTACGTATGCCAACATAAAAATCATCTCCCGTTCACGTGCTATATGGACAAACAAAGCAGAAGATTTGCGTATCTTTATTAAACATTATGGCTAACATTACCCAGGAGTTTATATGTTATATATCAGTGACATTATTGGTATATTTCATAAAGGTTCTCTATGATTCTGCAACGACTTAAGACTGTTTGAAATACAATAGAGCATATAAATCACTGTTTGAGCCTATCCCCAGGGTAAACAAAGAATTAATTTCCCAGATTAATCTTGAAAGGATAAACGATATCGTTAGTAAACAGCAAGTAAACTTCTTAGAAAAACCTAAGAAAATATTTCTACAGGTCCGATATACATTAAAAAGGTCACGACAGTCAGTTATTTGTGTATAATACGTCGGAAATTTAAAGAAATGATGGATTCAAGTTACATTCGCGCTTATTCTAGTCACAAAAATGATGAAGTAATTGTCAAAATAAAAAGCATACCGTATTTATCACAAGTAATTGACTTCTTTTGCGGAGACCAGATAGACTGCAGCATTCAGTGGGCAACAACTTTTCTTGAATGTACAAAACATAAAGGAGAAAATAAGCAAACCTAACCCTTGATGAGCAGTTAGCCACATGTTTTAATGTTATTTAGCGCATAATTTGAGCGCATTCTGCGAGTAGTGACTGTATCATCAACGTTAAGTTTATCCCCGGTGATAAAAGATACACATACCTGACCCATGCATATCTCCTGAAGACTGAGCCTCGACCGGAGTGTATACTTTGCCAGTGACCACTGACAGTACTTCCACCCTGAGAGACAATAGGTATTATTATTATTATTATTATTATTATTATTATTATTACAGGAAACACAATCGCTGGACAAACTGAGCGAGTGGGAAGATAATGCTCTCAAGACAGCAGGATAGGGATCCTGCATTGTTGTCACGAATACGTCTGACTACATCACTGTGGCTAACAGACAACGTTCCGACGAGAGATTTTATAAGAAACTCAGTCATGACCCTGCAGCTGAACACCCTGAAGTCGTGTGTTAGACATTAAAAAACGTGCATACGGCAGGTCACATTAATAACAAAACACTGACTTATCTCCTACCAGTTGACCCCAAACCAGAGAGATTTTATTTACTCCTTAAAATGCACAAAGAAGGGAACCCGGGGAGGCCAATCAATTCCGGAAACAACCATCCCACCGGAAAAAAATCTGAATTTGTTGATTATCACCTTCGGCTTTTCATGGAAAAACCGGCTTCGTATATCCAAGATACAATGAACTATCTCAACAAAACACCGAAAACAAACCTTCCAGATAACACTCTCCTCGTAACGATGGACGTCTGCTCCTTATGCACCAACATCCTACACGAAGAAGGCATCACAGCCTGCAATGAAGCATGGGACGGTCGACCTGATATTTCCCTGTCTACATACTATTTGGTCTAACTTTTAACACTTCCTACAAATTATTGGGCACTAAAATGGCACCTTCGTATGCCAATATTTTTATGGGAAGACTCGAGCAAAAGAAACTAAATGAGGCACCCTATAGGCCTCTAAGCTGGTGCAGATTCATTGACGACATATAATCAAAATTGATCGAAACGGACAAAAATTTAAAAATATTTTTAAAATTCGCCAGCAACTTCCATCCTACAATTCAATTTACAGCAGAGTCACCAAATAGGTCCAACATCCTTTGGGATGCTGAATCTACCCACTTGGAGAAAAACATCGAAACAGGCCTGTATTGTAAACCATCTGACTCTTACCAGCATCTACTCGAACCAGCTGCCACCCCAAACACGTAATAAAACATCTTCCTTACTGCAAGTTTGTTCGGACCAAACGCATATGCTCTAATCCGGCTTCCTTTGAAAAGCGGCTATAAGAGATCAAGGGGGACCTAGGAGAGGATACAGAAATAGTTACATCGAGGAGGCTATTAACAAAACTAGACTCCTCGATACTGGAGCGCTCCTTAAATATAAAACCAAGACAACCATCAAACGCCTCCGCTTCGTGGTTAATTTCTACCCCGAGACCCCAAACTTACAACAGATCATTCGGAAGCATTTTCACCATACTGAGTCCTCCAAACGTCTGAAGGGTATATTTCAAGAAGTTCCTATGGTTGCATACAATAAACCTGAACATCGGAAGGACCATCTGGTACGAGCCAAGGTAACTTCAAACAAGACCACAGATTCAGGCACATATTGCTGCAAAGACAAGCGTTCAAGTTGCACACATATGCCCGAGACCAAAGAAGTTCGACGACATGATTTACCTTCACTATCAATCTGAAATTAGGATGTAGAACTAAAAAATGTAATCTATCTTCTAGCAAGCAACATCTGTGCCACTCAATATGTTGGCGAAACCGTTTATCCCAGAAAATCAATGAATAACCACAAGAGCCACATTCGCAACAAAATCAACGCGAAACTCGCCAACCACTACAACTCGACTGGGCATTCAGTCGAGTCCCTCGGGATGCTACCAATTGAATCCAACCTGGAGTTGACTGATATAGAACGCACACGTAAGGAACGATGCTGGATAGTACAACTCATGGGGAGTTTGGTCTAAATGAAAAAGTCTAACCTTCCTAATGCAATCTTATCAAAACTACAGTCAGGCATCAGTTTATAAGAGGCACACAATTTTTTCCCAAGTAAATATTCCGTAACTCATTGCATGCATTATTATTATTATTATTATTATTATTATTATTATTATTATTATTTTAACTCTTTAACATTATCCCGCTACACGATGCTCTTTACATATTTCCATAGTATCTCCATGCGTAACTTTACCAGGATATAATTTCTATTATACATTTAGTAGATAGCGTTGATTTTTCGCCGCGCACGGTGTCTTTGTTCCGAGCCTGGAATTAGGTCAACACATTTTTGTTCACTGCGTGATCGGTACGATATTCCCTTTGATTTTTGTTATGCAACTTTGTTGGGCTGATGGCAGCATAAAATAGATACGTACTTTACCCGTTTTAAGACTGTTCATCTTTTTTCTTATCTTTTGTCTTTCTTCTAATTTGTATCCTTTATCTGTATATTTTCCCGTCATTCAAAAACGTATGAGTCAAGATGTTCACTTTTCTTTTGTGTTTAGTGTTTGTTTTGTAGATGTAAATTGTTTCTTCTCCTGACAAAGTGCTTGTTTAGCTCGAAACGTCTGGAAACTGTTTTGCATTTGCCCCGTTTTCAATCTCTCTCTCTCTCTCTCTCTCTCTCTCTCTCTCTCTCTATATATATATATATATATATATATATATATATGTATATATATATATATATATATATATATATATATATATATATATATATCTTTATGTCCTATACCTTTTAAAATTTTTGAAACATATCTACCTTTTACTTTTTATTTTGTAGGACTACATATTTACATTTATTTGGAAGCGATTATCTTCACAAGTATTCTGTGAAGTTTTACCTCTCATTTGTAGACATTAACTTTATTCGGCACTTTAAAACCAGGAATATGCTGACATGCCCTTAAACCATATGCATACATAATGTACATACCTGACTGCTTATCAGGGGTCGATGGGGTCAGAATAATACGATGTCACTGGTGCTCTGGTCCTTTCTGCACACAAGCAATATAAGGGGGACACATGTTTGATTTGGCTATAAATAGATATTCGAAAGGAAGACACTCATAGATAGTGAGAGAGATACATCCCTATTTAGGTTACTAAGAATAAGTTCATAAGTACATGTCTTGTTCTTCATTGAGTCAGTCTATAGGTATGGAGTGATTCCTTTCTTCTTTACTATTCACGTCTTACTATGAACATATTTTAAAAGTAAAAAAATATCACAACGACTTCAGGTAAGAAAATATTACCTTACACTTGTATTATTCCATATAAGTCAAGTCCAAAGCAATCATTTTAGCATATCTTTAGAATAATATACATTTCGATAGTCTTATCAATATCGATAGAATAATATACATTTCGATAGTCTTATCAATATCGATAGAATAATATACATTTCGATAGTCTTCTCAATATCGATAGAATAATATACATTTTGATAGTCTTATCAATATCGATAGAATAATATACATTTCGATAGTCTTATCAATATCGATAGAATAATATACATTTCGATAGTCTTATCAATATCGATAGAATAATATACATTTCGATAGTCTTATCAATATCGATAGAATAATATACATTTCGATAGTCTTATCAATATCGATAGAATAATATACATTTCGATAGTCTTATCAATATCGATAGAATAATATACATTTCGATAGTCTTCTCAATATCGATAGAATAATATACATTTTGATAGTCTTATCAATATCGATAGAATAATATACATTTCGATAGTCTTATCAATATCGATAGAATAATATACATTTCGATAGTCTTATCAATATCGATAGAATAATATACATTTCGATAGTCTTATCAATATCGATAGAATAATATACATTTCGATAGTCTTATCAATATCGATAGAGTAATATACATTTTGATTTCGATAGTCTTAAAAAAATCGAAATTGTGTTCTGCTTGAAAGAATCTTAGGTGAAGATAAAGACATTATTTTTTCCGTATTCCTTATGCCAGTTAAATATATTTAAGATCTTTACTGTTCAACTTATATTTATCGAGACACCAAAGATTGTTAAAGTAGTATTTGAGTCAATAATTCTGGACAAAGTTTTCTAAATTTTTTTTAAAAATGATTAATCCGAATATTATCTGTTTATTCATTATGTCCATAGTGTTGATATCATTGAAATATATGTTTTCTTTCTTTGCGCTAGAAGTTTGAAAGAAAATAATTCATATATATATATATAGATATATATCTCGTTGGCGATGATTTATTATTACTATTTTTAATATTATTATTATTATTATTATTATTATTATTATTATTATTATTATTATTATTATTATTATTATTATTATTATTAATAACATGATTGATACATCGATTAATTCAAAAGAGTGAGAGTGGGAGAATCTCTTTGATTTAGATCAAGACGCGTTCAATTTGCTTCCGTAACAAACGAAAAATAAAGGAAAGAAAAATGACTTGTTGTGGCGAAGACGTCAACAAGCAGTGATTCGTAGTCTGTTTCTGTAAGGTATGGGAAAAGTCAGATCTTCATGCTCCTGCAGTTCTTGACATCAGACATATTCGACCTTGATCTTAATTTTGGTACTACGGTTGATATAAACAACAAATTTATTAACTAATGACTTACTTATGCACGAGATATTGTGATACAATATTATTTCAAATAAAGTATTGAGAAATTATCCAGATGCAATGACTACATGTATTATGTCATTATAACAGAAATGGCTACACGTTGCCTATTCAACATAAAATGAAATATCTTAGTCATGTACAAGGTGTGAAGTTATCCTGTCCGCATAACAAGTGTGCAGTTATCCTGTCCGCATAACAAGTGTGAAGTTATCCTGTCCGCATAACAAGTGTGCAGTTATCCTGTCCGCATAACAAGTGTGAAGTTATCCTGTCCATATAACATGTGTGAAGTTATCCTGTCCGCATAACAAGTGTGAAGTTATCCTGTCCGCATAACAAGTGTGAAGTTATCCTGTCCGCATAACAAGTGTGAAGTTATCCTGTCCGCATAACAAGTGTGAAGTTATCCTGTCCGCATAACAAGTGTGAAGTTATCCTGTCCGCATAACAAGTGTGCAGTTATCCTGTCCGCATAACAAGTGTGAAGTTATCCTGTCCATATAACATGTGTGAAGTTATCTTGTCCACCTAAGAGGTGCGATGTTATCCTTGCCCAAATAAGACGTGGAAGTATATGTCCTGTTTCATTTAAATAGGATATGAAAACAAAGAGTGAACCCAAAAATGACATTCTAACTAGTCTGCCGAAGAACCCCGGATGGAGCGTCATTCCTATGGAGACGAATACTAGGATATATAATTAAATCGGCAACCCATAAATTCACTTGGTGTTGAAAGGGATCAAACATGGCTTTCACACATACAGCCAGCATCTATTGATTACACGCTATTGTCATTCTTGGTCAAACGAAACCAGGTCAGCTGAAATACCACTCAACTGTGCATTATATGTTTTACAATCTTTAGCGCAATATGGTGCAAATACAACTATGCATGTCATGCATGCGTACACAAAAAATACATAGTTTAGACATTAAAATCGTTCTACCTTAAGAATAACTGAATATGATTACATT
The DNA here is from genome assembly GCA_029931535.1 of Margaritifera margaritifera. Lineage (NCBI taxonomy): Eukaryota > Metazoa > Mollusca > Bivalvia > Unionida > Margaritiferidae > Margaritifera > Margaritifera margaritifera. The sequence continues at coordinate 756,020 of JAQPZY010001568.1, read as the reverse complement.
ATAACTAGGTTAGAAAATGAAATCTATATACAAATCAGAATAATCATACCGGATAAAAAAAAAAAAAAAAAAAAAAAAAAAAAATATGGAGTCATTCTCACCGTTTATTATATACAACATTCACAGATTATACCAACTTGTTAATTAAGAAATTAAGATAGAATTATATGACTGCAACTCGAAAACAGACACTGTCTAATAAAAACAACATTATGCTATGTTAAATTTGACTGACATAATGGAAAACTAGAAAAACAAAACGAAATATCCTCTATATATATATATATATATATATATATATATATATATATATATATATATATATATATATATATATATAAACGAATGACATTAAGAAAGAGGAATGAAACATCTCCAGCTGAAAGGAACACACTGTCATCAAAGAGATAGAATCCTAAACAGACGTGAAGATTTGTGTCTATACTAAAAAATACATTCGTAATAAAACAAATACATTCGTCAATCTGATTAAATTCAGATCTCCACAGTCCTACGTGAAGATCTGATGGAGACCAATAAAAGGCTATGTTTTGTTGACCTTGTGGTTCACCAATCAAATCACAGCTTTCACATTTTTTAAAGTGACACAGGTCATTCGGAACATATAATTACCAACGATAGCTCTCCCTAACACGAATTTGCAATGCTTTATCTGATAGGCTACTAAAAATAAGCGGACTGGGAATTACAAAGATCACCAACCATTAACTTTTATCAGTGTCTCTCAGATATCCACGTAGGACTGTGGCGATCTGATTTTAAGCAGATTGATAAATTCGTAAGTATAATCATTGAATGTTAAACATGCAGCAAGATAGTCAGCTGAGGTAAAGTGACTTCAACATTAATGTTGATACAGCTAGCACGGGCCACGATGAGTCACTCAAATAAATGAGTAAAGTTAAAAATAGAACTAAAACATTCGGAATGGGTAACACTGTCCGTGTAATAACAAAACTGCCAATAGGTCTCATACTTATTCGGAAATACCTCTGTTATTTCTGGAGCCTAAAATATGCCTCAGATGTATGTCGGTGCAGTAATTTACAGAAAATAAAAAATTTTGTTCGCTGGAAATTTCTCCGCAAAAAAACAAACCTACTCTATTAGGACTACCTTGACGCTATTGGATTGATTGTAGGATTTACCGAGATGTTACAAATGAAGAAAAAAAAAACCAGTTCTATCATTCGTAACTTCTCGATCAATCCTTGTTTGGTACATAGCCAAAGTGGTACATTCGAGGTATGATCCGTCAGATTGATCTCGAAGTTGTGAATGGTCTCATGCTCTTTGCACATGAAAATACATCGCAATAGCAACTTTGTGCACACCATTCTATGCCATCGATGTGGCAAATCTGTCTGAAAGAGATTGTATTTTATGTATATTGTGACAATGTACAGGTTTGTACCGAACAATGCACAGGCGTAGGATGAGTTTTTTGTTGTTGTTGTTTTTTTGTTTTTTTTTGGAGTAAGTCCCAATGTGGAAGACGCAGATAAATGACGTACTGCATAAGTCTATAATTTTGATTAACATCTTGACGTAATTCTAATTTTACGACAATAACCCCCCCCCCCCAAAAAAAAAAAAAAACCCACACCACCATATAATGCTATTTTTAAATATCGACTAGCTGTCCATCCAAAGATGATGTAATTAAGATCATTTACATGTTATCATTAGCTCTTTGGGGTCTTTCTTTACGAAAAGAATCTTCATAACTGCTGTCTTTTCATTTGATTAAAGTGAAGAAGTTAAAATGTACAATTATAGTTAATTTATACCGACCTTATTTTCCCTACCCCATAAATTTTGTATACCTTCTCATGATAATACGACATCACAAATATCCGCATTTGTCTTTATAATCATTATGTACCACTTGCCAATTGTTTCCACAACTGGTCTAAAAATCAAGCGTGGATACTTAATTTACGAGTCAGAAGCATGTCGCTGACCTTTTCTGTATTTGGTGTGCTACATCATGATATTGCAACCATGGCTTCTTATCTATTATTTCAAAAATTCTGTTATTGTATCAACCACTGTCTTCTGGAATTATCTGACCCTGTCGTTACGTAATCGGTTCTCTTTATTTCAATAAATAAATTCCTTCTTGACCAGTTGGACTGATATATTAAAGTTTCCAGATACATAATTTAAACATTGTGTCTGTATATAATATGAGATTGTGTTAGTGGGTATGTGAACAGAATTATCATGTTTCTGAGACATTATTTGCATGTATGTTTGTAAGTTCAAAAGCATGTGCGTGTATTTTTCTTTACATATGTCTGTATGTCTGTGAAATGTGTATACCTGTGTATTGTATATGTTTATCTGAACACCTAATGATTACTACAGATATATATATATATATATATATATATATATATATATATATATATATATATATATATAAATCATTATTATAGATAGATATATAGGTTGATAGATAGATACACATTCAACAGACCATGTAACCCAGGATAATTAGAAAATTATTATCTTCCGTAGGTATCAACAAGAGATGCACATACTGATCTCATGTGTTGTCTTTGTGATAGTAACTGACAGGAATGCAGGTATAGTATTGTTAATAATAATAATAATAATAATAATAATAATAATAATAATTAAACTTTTATGTTATTCTATTGTAGTTGTTATTGTTTTTTATGTTGTTGTTGTTGTTGTGATTGCTGCCTCCGCTACTGTTATCATATGGACCTATAATTTTTCCGAAACCTAAATTAATAATTTCTTAAAGTGTCACATAGAAAGTTTATTTAACATATTATAAATCAAAATAATATTAATTGAATGCATGGTGATATTTTCTACTGTAGACACTTTTTAACTGAATTATTGTTTCAAACATCGAAAGGCTTTTTATCATTGAGTTTATAATTATAAATATTGTATGAGATTGACATATAATCCAAGGCTCATTACAAATATCTAAACATAATTACCGTCTTCGTACAATTATAAATTTTCATGAGGATAGAATTTCGTGGTTTGGAAGTAAACGTACGACTTGGTGGGGTCACATTTTATAGCTGAACATTGAAACATACAAAACTATTTTTCGTGGTTGGATTTAACTTCGTGGTTGGATTTAACTTAGCGGATATTCGTTACCGACGAAATAAACAAAATGAAATCCTCCACGAATATGTCGGATTTTAAGGAATTCAAAATATTTTATTACCAAACAAATTTTAAATATTTACATGTTGTATTATTTGCTTAGTAAGGAAACATATTTAGTAGACTTAAATACACATGTATAATAAGAAATATAAATTGTGTACAAAACCTTGCTCAGATTTTTGCCGTTGACACGTCAATCATATCCGTGATTAGATACAATCAAACGTCGATTATGCGGACACCACTTCTCCGTTTTTTATTCTCAATCATACAGCCAAACGACAAGTCACCAACATACTCAAATTATTCTGTATAAATCTGTCTGTTATCCGGACAACCAATTATCCAGACAAAATCCGTGTCTCCCAATGAATCCAGATAATAGACATTTTACTGTCCTGTAATTAACGAATAATAACACTGACGAGCCTTGTTTAAACAATATGCTTTATTTTAGAGGCCGGTCAAAGATGTTTTGAGTGTCGTGATGTACCTACGCCTCAGTCCTGTACGCATGTCACGGAGTGCGGTGAACACGAAGTGCGTTATGTTTGTCATAGATTTTAAAGTTACAATAGAACCTTGACAGCTGAACCTCCAAAAGTGACCCAGTTCGAGAGATCGGTAGTTCAAGTAAATGATGTTACATATACTTATAAACATTCTGTTGTTCGAGCCAACTATGTTTGAGCCAACTATGTTTGACACAACGAGATTCAACAGTATTATTATTATCGCCAACATAATTATTAAACTTTTATAGATCGAAGCACAAAAAAGATCTACAATATTTATTTAGTCAAAATAATTTTTTTTTTCTGTTTGATTTTGTAGCAAGAGCTCAATAATTACTATTGAAATGTTTGCAGCATATAATCCATACCAAAGTAGCGGATGAAAAAAAAATGTTTGTTTTTCTGTAGTTCTTGCAGAGATATATAATGCGTAAATGATCCCATATTGGTTTTACGTTAATGATGCCACATTGGCTTTACGTAAATGATGCCACAATGGTTGTACGTAAATGATACCATATTGGTTTTACGCAAAATAATGCCATATTGGTTTTACGTAAATGATGCAACATTGATTTTACGTAAATGATGCCATATTGGTTTTACGTTAATGATGCCACATTGGTTTTACGTAAACGATGCCATATTAGTTTTGCGTTAATGACGCCATATTGGCTTTACGTAAATGATGCCACATTGGTTTTGTGTAAATGATGCGACATTGGTTTTACATAAATGATGCCACATTGGGTTACGTTTTATTTTTAATGTTACGAATCTTCTAATGTCTATTATATATTCATTCTGGTTCTACATTTAAAGAACAGTAGCGCTAGTACAAGTTTTCAAGCCCGTATTTTTCTTTGACCTTATCTTTTCATAATATATTATATGATATGGCATCATGCCATACCATATCAGATAGTATAGTAATATACAATACAATACAATACACACTACACAATACAATACAATACAATACAATACAATACAATACAATACACAATACAATACAATACAATACAATACAATACAATACAATACAATACAATATAATAACACAGTATACAATATCATACAACACAATACAACTCACAGTACAATACAATACAATACAATACAATACAATAAAATAAAATACAATGCACAGTACAAAACAATACAATACAATACAATACAATACAATACAATAAAATAAAATACAATGCACAGTACAAAACAATACAAAACAATACAATACAATACAACACAATACAATACAATACAATAACACATTATATAATATCATGCAATTCAATATGTGACATGATGTAATACTATACTTTACGCGGGAAAACACCCCAAAGATACTTTACCATAATCTGCTCTTTATCTGCTCGTACAATTTTAAACCTTCAATATCGTCTAGTTGACTCAAATACCGCCACCCCCAATAACGTATTTTTGACTCAGACACTGCCCCTACTCAATGACGTCTTGCTAACTCAGACACTGCCCCTACTCAATGACATCTTGTTAACTCAGACACTGCCCCTACTCAATGACGTCTTGCTAACTCAGACATTACCCCTACTCAATAACGTCTTGTTAACTCAGACACTGCCCCTACTCAATGGCATCTTGTTAACTCAGACACTGCCCCTATTCAATGACGTCCTGTTAACTCAGACACTGCCCCTACTCAATGACGTCTTTCGCAAACACACATACAATAAATAATCTTTGTTTGGTTGTCAATGCAAACTCTTCATTCATCCCCGTTTATATCAAAATATAATCTGGCCTTCTTTTTACTTCTCTTTTCAGGAATGTTTCACTGAAAGCGTTATCAGCTCTAGTGGTTTACTCCTGTACAACGTCGGTTGTATGTCCAAATTGGTTCGTAAATTCATCATTTATAGCGAATATTGCTTTTATACATTTGACACTCTCTTATTTACAGACTGACTCCTTATATGTTTATAGAAACAGGGGCCACAATATCACTCAGTATAACATGAATAAGACCTATTGAGTATATTTGACAACCAGTCTTAGCATTGCAGACGTGTTTATCTAAATGCTGAAACTTGTATAGTTTGACTAGAATGATCTGACAGTTTGACTTATCTTGAGAATAATTATTACATCATCGCTATCAAAGGGTTGTCGATTCACGTCGTTCCACATGGATCAACGACCCTTGACTAGCAAAGATGATATATTAGGTCTCTTTCCACATTATCAATAAGTGAAGTAACATGTATGCATATACCAAAATTTGTCAACATACTCTTGTAGTGCTGTCATCGAAGTATTGGGACATAACATATTCACTTAAAAAGGCAATGGTAGGATATATTTATCAGCGACCGTCTTCCGTTAAACCCATTAAGAAAAAAATCTAATTAAAGTACGCCTTTATGGAAAGAAAAAAATCAACTAAATATTTCTACTTATCCATCGCTATAAAATATGTAATTAGTTTATAGGAGCACTACTCTAGAGTATAAAAAAACTCTACAAAATTGATGTCCTTATAACAAAAATACAAATGACGGACTCATAAAGTACATTTAAAACTTGTGGGCTTACATGCGTAATCGAAGTTAAAGTTTCAGATTTGGTTAAGCGTCGTCGTCGACGCTTTTGAGTTTTATAAATAGCGCACAGGGCAATATTCGAACAGAAATGGTTGTTACCGTAGAAGACGATGATCGTATGTAAACATGAGTGTGACAAATATGAAGAAGACCTACATATTAGAAGAAGAAACGCGGAAAAAAGAGCTGAATATATGGAATTAGATAACTTCAAGTAAGTATACATATACAAAAGCTATATTGGGGCAGTATGTAACATGCCCTATGTCTGATTGTGTGTATAACTGCAGGTTATATGCATAAAACGAAGCTGCTTCATAATGTCATTGATATTGTTTAATTCAGAATACAAGTAAATTAGCACCTCACAAACATATCATGCATGCATTTGTCAATTTAGCGTTTCAATAAAAATATAAGAAAAACGTTTCAAGTATTTTTTAAATGTCACAGACTTAATTCCTGACGCATACCTCCTGCACTCAAGGTAGAGGTCAAACTTAAGGGATAAGTCAGTGGCCTGTTTCCTTATCCAAGCTGTACATTTTTAGCCCCTATATACATGTTGATAAAACTATATCCAGGTCCGCACCTTATCACACAAGAGTAAAGTCTCTAGCTCAGAGTTCAAGGTCATTGGCAGAAAAAGATTACGAGATGGGAGTATAATTTTCTATTTGGAGTACTCTTGTTACTTAAGGCATCAAGGTTGTGGCATGTCTCACTTTTTGGATCCCACCTTTAAGATCAAGTTTGCAGACTTTGAGGGGGTATCGTTCAGGCTTTTGCTTGTTGACACATATGTGGATGGGGAGTTCAACCCATGCAATAATTATGTGTTCTTTTTGATGTTTCGAGTTTGTGCGCCTTAGCCGTCTTCGTTATTAAATTTTCATCTACCTTCTGTGGATGAGGTTACAGTGGTTTGGGATTGAGAATGCATGAAAGAAAAGGCCATGCAGACAAACTGCTTCTCTGAGTTTTTCGCTTTAAAGATAGCTTTTCCATAAGTTCAATATGACACAAACATTGGTACCAAAAACATTTTATGTGAAACTTTCTTTTGAAATAGTTTAAGAATATTGTAGTGTTTCAGCTACTAGCAGCATCATAGAAAGTGAGATATGACATAAACTATCATACATTACTTATTTATCATCTGTCCTGAACTTAAGGTTCAAAATGACTAATGTCAGGTAACTGTGAACCACCAAAACGGACAAAAAAGTGACAATATCTTAGATTCTATAGCAACCAGATTAAAATATATTTTTGACATCTACAAAAGCAGCCAATTTTTGTCGAACGTTGCAGGAATGTTTACCGGCATGTTCTACCAAAGTTAAGTTTTTGATTGCTTTCGTATAAACCATTCGGTCAATATAGCAACGAGGTAAAAATATATTTTTCATATCTCCCCCCACTCACCCCCCTCCGGTCAGATTTAATAAAACTTTCTAGAAAATATAGTCATTAAAACATGATTTACAAAACTATATTTCTCTTGATCTCTATGGTGGCCAGGTGACAAGCATATTTTCTTACATCTACTCCAAAAACAGTTCCTTAACTGTTACACAACTTTCAGGAAATGTTCCTTATGGCATGTTCTAGTAAAAAAAAATTATAGCGTCCTTAACGAGTATTTGTTTATCATATCAACCAGGTGGAAAAATCAGGTGGAAAACATATTTTGACATTTGTAAAAATCACTGTGCAATTTAAATCAAACTTTATTTTTCTGTTTTATATTTTCTACAATAGTTACATCTTTGAATGTTGAGAAACTGTTTGCTAATTTTAATACATCCAAGAGGAAAGTTCCATTCAACCTTGTTTAACCAGCAAATTGCTATTATATTTGGTTTTCAGTCCAATGTGACCCTAGCAAGTGATCTCATGCACAATTGGGCCGCTTATTCTTGTTTGTTTTATTCAAAATATTTTTGTAGCGGGTTGCACTGTTCACTTCATATTTTGAAAAAGATGCAACAAATCAGTAATGGCCATTATTTAAGATTACCCCGTTTCAAAATAATTCCTTTTAATACCATCCTGTCAATAAGCCGGCGGAATATGTGATTCACTTTGCCCGTTTGTGTCCGTATGTTGTCATTACCTAGGCTATAACATATATAATGCTTCACATATTAACGTCAAACTTGCACTATGGAAGAACCGGGGATGGACACATGTTGTGCACCAAATTTGGGTCACTGTGATCTACTTTCCAGGATTTATTGAAATAAATTGGTAAAAATTGTGTCCGTCCTCTAATTCCACTACCTTTTCACCTATTGCCACTAAGCTTACACTGAAGGTCCGTTTTATGAAATGAGTGAGTTGCTTACAAGAGCTGGATTGCTGTAGTCTAATTTACAGGATTTATTCAAAATTGCTTAAACATTGTGTCCATCCTTAATACCAGGGTTGTAACTCATATATTTTAAAACATGGTGACATAAAGCTTGCGATGTGTGTGCATCTTGTGATGAACCTATGTTGCGCATTAAAACTGGATCAAAGTATCTTACTTTTCAAACTTCATTTACAACTGCTCAAAGGTTGTACCCATGCTATAATGCCAACACCTAACATATTACGACCAAACTTCTACTGAAAGTGCAACTTAGACTGGGCATGTATCAAGCTAAAATTAGGTCACTGTTACCTACTTTTAAGGATTTTTTCAGAAAATTGCTACAAATGGAGCCCATCCTCACTGTCGTTGCTGCAATTTTTAGACCACTATATCTGTTTACAATAAACATACTCTTTTTGTGTATTTTGGGATGAGGGCGTGTCGCACACCAAAACTTGTCAATATGGCTTTCTTTTTAGTATTTTCATAAAATGTGGTTACAATTATTTCTTTGATCTAATTCCAATACCTCTTCAGTTATAGCCACAAAAGTTGCACTAAGAATGCAGACTTGAATAAAAATATTTCACACATTAAATATTGAGTTGCTGTGACCTCCTTTCCAGGATATTGAACAATACTTAAAAGATGGTATCTTTGCTGAAATTATAACTTCTTTTAACTTATTGCCACTAAACGTGCATGTCAAGAGGATATGAGAATTCAGTTATGTCACACACCAAAACTGCGTTGTTATCACGTAAATTCTATGGTTAATTGGCAACACTCAAAGATACTGTTTCATGTCGCACAAGTGGGGGTATCTTGTGAGCTCCTGCTCATTAACAACTCAAGTTTTCAATTGCACCCATATAATGTCATCGAATTCATTTTGTAAAAGTTAGAAAAAAATCTATAGAACACAAATAGTTGGCACATCCAATGAGTCTAAACTGTCTAATGTCCTTTACTGGCACAATTCCCTTTATTGAAGTTTAATCTTTTTAGTAGCTTGTTTTCAGATACGATGATAACTTAATTAGTTTTGACAGAAATGTACCTAATAAGACTGATTGTTTTAAAAACCAGTCAAAATGGGTTTATGCTGCATAACCTAAATTTATATGCAAACTTTTATGTCATGTTCCATACTGTCTGTAAACTTCTGGCACGTTTTATAATTTTGAATGAAAATGTGATTAATATTCAGCAGCTAAGTCAATTTTCCAATTTTTTTTTATAAGGATGTTTAGTTGTTGCTAAAACGTTTTAACAATGGGTAGAGATGAAAAGGATGTATTATTTTATAAAATCTGATGTGAGTTAAGTTTTTCTTAGTAAAGATTTTTCTTGCATTACTCATGGCAAATCAAGAACAACTCTAATGGAACTCATATATTTATTTCACTGAACATAAACTGATACACCTAACAAAATTTATATTGGAGACTCTTATCTTATTAATGTCTAAATGATCATTTTCTTCTTCGAGATCCTTCCTAATTCATTTAAAAAAATGTAATCTCTTTGTTAGATCTTTTGCACTATCTTTGTTAATAACATTATCTAAAAATTGTTGGAAATATTAGTGATATGACCCTGAATCTACCTTTACCAGCAAAAAGTTAAGTTTAAGGCTCAGACGACACAGCTGCCAATGTATTTAACAAAAGGAGAAATTCCGCACATGTATGCATAGAGTACACATCCAATAACTATTTATGTCTAAACGTGGAAGTATTTCAAAGCAATCGAACAACTTAACATTTAAAAAAATAAAATTCTTTTACGAGAGAGAGAGAGAGAGAGAGAGAGAGAGAGAGAGAGAGAGAGAGAGAGAGAGAGAGAGAGAGCGACATCCAGATTGACTAACGTTTTAGCATAGACTTTCACCCGATATTACTTTGACATGACCCAACGAACCCATTACACAACAGATAACTTGCTTCATCAATGGCTCTAAAATAGCAGATCACTACTGCTTAAATTCTAGGAGAATACAATACTATGCATTAAAACTAGTTCATTTCATCTGAGACAGCAGTAAATAGTCTTTTATTATCATGTAAATTAATGTGAAAGCATCACACACGCTCTCACATACGATTTTACCTGTAATTTGCACCTGGGACTACCACTGCGGGACGTCACGTGACCATATTGCGCATAATCGAGCTACAGTCTAATCTTGAACTTCTTTGAGCGCAATTTTTTAGCCTTTTAACATTGAACACAAGTTGAATTTCACGATTTTTCAGCATTTTGATTCAAACAGAAAAAACAAACGCAAAGTTAAAGCTATACAAATGTATGGAGTAGTGCTCCTTTGAATATTGATCGCATTATATCCGAATCTGGTAGATGCAAGAATGTGCGTATTGTAGAAAAAGTTGTCCTTTTATCCAGAAATAGTTAAGGACGAAACACATTTGCGATTAATACGTGAGACCTTTGTCAATGTGAGAGAGACAATTTTTTTTACAGAAATTATCTCTCATATACCATCTTTAATTTTTGCCTCTCTCAATGAGCAACTAAAACCAGTACTGATCCCGTAAAAATCATTACAGTCTAAACTGGCAGATTCATAGTGTCTTTTTGACCTAAGTCCAGGCTATCCCCAGAGATGTACATAATAGTAAAGAATGTCACTTTCAAATACTTATCTTATGTTCATATCATGACATTTCTCCCACTATCAACATGTTGTCTGGATCAGTGGACATTTAGACTACTAGAAGACAATTCATGTTTACTTATTGATTCATATACTTTAGCTAATCATTTTCATGTACAACTGACGGCTATATAATGCCAACAAGCATTGTCTGACGTAACCATAATATGGTAACACTGGCTGGCAACTAACAGTTGTTCCCGCTGTTTGTAAACGATATAATCTGCTTGAAAATGTACCGTGACCAACCTACATATGTAAAAGGACACATTAACTTGCATACCAGCATAGTTAGATAAATCGAAACGATAATACTAAAACAAAATCTTTTCATTCTTCATTTAATTATTCAAAATAAAAAAAAACCCAGAAATTACAGTGAGTCATTTTATAGACCAGCAATTAGTTATAGTTGCTATATATCAGGTCTACACGAAGCGAATGAATCTCAGTCAACATCCAGCATCTCTATTGTTTGATGATACAATGCATTGCTTGTTCGCAGCAAATCGACGTACTCTGTATACTGTTGCGAAAGATGTTTTGCGCAATAAACTGTGGTAGGTTGGAGTTTGAATTTGGGCCAGCATTGTGCATGGGTACGTTCGTATGGACCAGTTACGATGTATATACCCAGCATGCACATAACATGCGTAACACTTCTCCTATATTTATGTGAACAAGGTCTAAAATAATATTCTGATGAAATATCAAATTGTCTTGTCAGATGGAAATATAATCTGCAGTCAAAGGCTATAGATCAAAACTAAATATTTCCTGTAAGACCAAACACCTGTGACTTGTATTACTACAAATAAACATAGCGATATACTCGAAACCATACATTTACTGGTTGTTCAACGCATGGTTCTCACTGATCTCACAACTACCAATTGCTTTTCAAAACTTCAAAATCAGAGAATCAGCTTAAACTAACATGCATAATCTGAAAATCGTATAGAAAATAGGTTGTGTCTATTACAGAAGTGCACAGCCAGTAAAAGGGCATCACATTTTGCCAAAAGAGATGTGCTTACTGCATGTTTAGAATGTTGCAGCAAAGGAGACTTTTGTAATATGGATGGATGTGGATTCAATGGTGAGTATAGGTGAACTTAGGTAAAATTAATTTGTTGGATAATGGGACGTTTAGACCGAGCTCACTGGTATAGGTCAAAGCCTTCTATACCCCATGATTTTACCCTCGAATCACATACAAGTGCATTATTTACGCAATTGTACACAAGCCCGTGGTGAATCTTTCCCCCCGTAGGCGCCTGCAAGTGAAGTTACTAAACTAAGTGCTGCAGTCAGGGCTATAGTATTGATTGTAACTATACTACATATATGAGATTCCTTTTTCTGTACGACTAAAATAGAACTGCAGGAATATGCTTATTGATCGTCACTACACTGTATACAATATTATTTTCTCTGTAGCAGAGTTAGTGTGAGAATATTTTGTACTGACTGTAGCAGAGAATATTATATTAAAGAATTGCTACGGTATATTATACAATGGCGAAAAATTCACAGATTGATGCGTATAGTATTCTGAAAGAATGTATGAGTATAGCTAATCATGGAATAAATCTACCAGATCAATGGAGTGTGCGTAACGTTACAGAAAAGATTAAATCACCGTCTTGCTTAAATGCATCATACAGATTTGTCAAAGAGGCTCAAAAGATATTGTATGATTTTTCAAATACGTATTCGGAGCGTCTTGATAAATTAATCGACTTAGGAATTAGCTTGGAATAACAACGATGTAGACTTGGACAATCTTATGAGAAAAAACGTGAAAAAAACATGATATTGTGCAAGAAAAAAAACCCCTTACATTCGGTGAGAGGCACATACGCCTGAAGTTACGTACATCAATCGAAAACATAAATGATTATATCTACAACTCTATATTAATCGAGGACTTAGATAAATATGTCTGTTAGAGAATACAATTTCTAAATATATAAGAAGTTCAATGGCATTGAGACGGAATCAATGCAAATGTGTATGCCTTGAAAAACATGAACTCCGCGGCAGAACATGCCATTACGAATACTATAAATCAGATTTGCTCGCGTTACATGTTGATTTAGGTGCTCGACCATGTCTTAAATGCGGCATCGGAGTCAAGTCGTGTAACCAGCTTTACAACCATGCGGATTTATTTGCGAGTTTTATCGTGCGCGCTGGCGAAGAATCACCAACGCAACAAATATATAACCTACTGTTGCAGAAATACCCGACAAAGTTGAGGAAACACCGGGCAACTTCAACAATGTCGTGAAAAAGATACAGAAGTAAATTAAATAATGGCTAGGATTGAAGCGATTGCAGTTTCTGATCCTGGTAAAGTAAAAGGGCCAAAAAAAAATTATTGACGGAATTTGCAACTAAAAAATGATTTCCGTTATACACCAGTATGCCGACTGTGATTCAACTAAGGCAACTCGCGTGAGAGCGTGGGATACGAATACCAAGTAGAATACGAAAAGCTTACATACTTGAGTTATTAGGACTCGTAAATGAGTCACAACAGGTACCATCGGATAATCCAGATCCGGTTACAACGACAACGTCAACCAACGTTAACATTAGAACAATCAGGCATACAATACCTAATAACATACTTCCGTTTATTAGGCATTATAGTCGAACCGCAGCAGACGGTAAGAGAATGCTTCCTGCAACAGCAACTCGATTAAATATCAAAAATTCTTCCAGAGTCAAGCGGGCGGAGATTGTACATATAGTCCAAGATGAATAAAACCGCCGACACATCGCAACCATTATCGCCGCTAAGGCAGTCAAGTATGTTCATCAACAAAAAGTTCCAGAATTCAAATTATACAAACGCTCTGGTGATCTTCAAAATTATCATGCGATTATCACAGGCGTATACAAGCCAAGCAGAGACGCTGCAAAACTTTTATCAAATATGCGTCCGGGAATCATATCAACGATACATCATGTTGGTAAAAACGGGAAAGGTTGACCTTATTCTTAATGTGGAATCTACCATGCCTGGCCATATAACGAAAGGTGGCTTTTCACCATCTATACCATCACAGTCATGGTTTGATAGTGATGTCTTGGTGATCTTGAACCATTAAGACACCGAGGCCATCATTGATTAAATCGACAAGGTTATGCAAAGATCCTTGATAGGTTTGAAACATACTCCAGAGGAGGTTCCGGATGGATGCTTTCCAGATGTTTACAAGTTCAGCTTCATTTTAGCCCGTACAAACCTATTCGCGGATCGAGTTACATTCCAGCACCAGCGTTTATTCCAACGCGGTAAGTAGTAAACGTGAACAATGATGACAACCGATGTTTTGAATGGTCGTGCAAGGTCGCGTTACATCCTGCGAGTGATCATACAGACCAGTCTCGAAAATAGTGTGATGGAACAAGCGAAAAGGTACAGCAGACACTAATGCAAGACAAGATGCTGAACAAGTCCCATGGGGTTTTGTTATCCTATTGTTAGATGCGACGGGCAAACTGAGCCACAAATGTTGTATCGTGGCAAGGGCTCAGTTGAGGTGCTTCTTAAATCGCTTGAGGTTACGGCAAAATGTATCAGACAACAGCTCTATTAGACTGCCGACATGATTATGGCTAATGATAACAATCGTGACTTTTCTGCTGGATTTGTGATGGTCCTTTTGTTACTGATGCCAAAGTACGCAATCACTGTCACATTACTGACGAGTGCAAAAGTCGAACGTAAGCTGCTCCCAGATATTGATAAGAATCTGTTTTGTGCAACTTAGTATCAGCGATGGGATTTCGATGGCAAGCCACCGCTATGCTGGTGCACACAACCCGCACGTTGATGGGTATGATCCATTGTCCCCAAATAGTTACATCATGTATCATGACGCCACCAATCATTATGGTGGGCAATTATGCAGCCCATGCCTGTTGGCAGGTTTGAATTGATCGATCCCGCGCACATTGACGTGGAAAAATGCATACAAGAGTATAATAAAAACAACGACCACGGATCTTTGTTTGAAGTTGATCTGAAGTATCACTGTCACATTACTGGCGCGTGCAAAAGTCGAACTTAAGCTGCGCTAGCGCCGCATCAAAATATACTTTGGATGTAGTTCCGTATTTCCAGAAACGACTTGCAAGTTCTCTCGCACAATGCTCTGCTCGATGGACCAAGTCCACTAGGCTTTACCTCCCGTGGTAGAACCGTAGGGCGATCTGCAAACGCCAAATGGTAACGTTTTTGATGTCCGGTAATATCAATCAGGTCTGAGATTGTAAATGTATCGACGGGCCATACCGGGTCAGTAGTACGACGTTGTCCGCATTCTAGCTACCCAGGTGCATACAGATACCGAACGAAATTGTTTCCGAGTGGGGCTAACACAGGTGGTTGTGCAACTGATTAATATGTAAGGGTGACAGTTTTCTGCCCAATCGCATCAGTGGGTTTTAACCCGATCGTGCGTGTGATTTCATTATTCAACGCTGATATGACGGAACGAAGCCGTGTTACCCACTCGCGAGATCGTTCTTAACGACTCGTTAACAACTCTTGCGCGTACTGATGTCCAAATAATCATTCCGCAAATGTAAGGTAAAATCGTTCCACAATTGCTTGATCACGATGTATTTTAACATGTCCAACACAACTAAACACCTTATGTTTTGCTAACAACGCAGCAACGCCTCCGTGAAATTCTTTACTTGGATCGACTTGCAACAGCAGCGGCCATGTTAGCGGTCTGCGTGTGTAAATATGTTTACGCGCATCTGCAACACTTGCTGAATCTTTAGACGTCAGCGGCTCTTCTCCCTTGTATCTGCTGGCGACATCTACGATGGTTAACGCGTACTTGTATGTACGTCCGCGTACGCGATCATACGGAAGATATAAAATATCAATTTGATGAACTTCGTTAGGTGTTCTCACATCAAACCATCCAGGGAATATCTTTCTTGGCGCGGGTAGGTAAATTTGCCACAACGCTTGTTTGGTCAACCATGCTCGAGCAATATAATTGTTGACTTTTGCCGAACTCGCTAACTTTTCAATGGCAGCTTCACCTTTCCAATATCCGAACTGCAGAATATCACAGCACGTTTCCTTTTTTATCCTTGTGTGTTTAGTATATTACAGTTTTACCTCCACTGAGTGGACTTCGTTCGCCAATGAGAATCTTGGCCTTCATACCTCCTTTGAAGATCCATCTGGAAATTCTTTTTCCGAATGTAGGACTGATCGCATTCAAGTCAGAATGAGATATATATCAGCACGTTGACGCGCACGAATATCGTTTGATGCCTTATAAGCAAGATCATGTCGGGTGCTTCACTGGGCTTTGGTTGGTTGTTAGAATCAAGTCGTGTATCCAACCGTGTTCTAGGCCCACAGTAATTGTATCCAGGTATGTGTTTTTCTCCAGGTTATTTGCTCCATGGTGTCCCAGGTAGCTTTGTTCATGAAGCAGCGATATCACTGCCGTTTGCGTGAACTTCTTTGCTTCACACCGAACACACGTTCCAGCGAGTGCAGCTCGACCATTACGTGTTGAACCTGAGTTGGATTTGCGGTGCATGTTGTCATGCGGAATCGCACTTAATATGAAGACCTGATTGTATTATACAATAATTGTGTTATGCAACAATTGACATTCAACATGGCATCACAAAAGAAGGAAAAGATCCTATTTGAAAAGCTCCGAAGATTTTTCTGTCACTGACTTTTCTGCGCATGCAAAGACCAGACCACCCAAGCACTGTGACATGTTTCCAAACTCGGTTCGCGATATAATCATTGGCCCATCTGGATCAGGGAAAAGGTAATTGTTTTTTAATATGATCGTGAGATGGTTAACATGGGATCGCACCGTCGGCTGATGATTAACCATGTTATAATGTACTCAAGGATTTTATGGAAGCACTTTAGTCGTTGAGTGGTAAAGCCACCACGAGAAGCAAATCTTCCACTATTGATTTCTTTTCCACAATTGATGAAGCTTCTACCATTGATGATCTTGTTTTTGTTTACGACCATGTGATGCTTGAACATCAAGAAAATCCCGAGAAAAAAACAAACACAAAAACACAGATGTGATCTACGTAACACAACGATACGCACACGTGCCGAAAGCAGTCCGAGACAACTGTATCATGTTAATGATATTTCTTGGAATTGACGCGCATGGTCTTGAAAACATTCATTGGAGCTGGTGTGCCGCCGACCACTAGTGGGATAAGTTTCGGAATATGTTTGCGGAGATCACCCAGGACCCAAGAACCTGTATATTTTCCTCACGATCGACTTGACCAGAACTTCCGGAAACTATCATGCAGGTTGGGGCACAGCAATTTAACAACCACGATAAACATATAAAATGTAAAAACCTGCCAGTGATAACATAGCAAAGTATGGGGAGCGATGTGTTAAAACTGCCGCGAACACCAGTAACTGATTCGTAATGTTATGGCCAGCCGTAAAAGTGTCAAAGATATGTCACAGTCGAGACAGACTGAACGGGAAGATCTCATTGAGGGCTTTGAACAAACTTTTGCACCGTTGATTAAACCAAAAAAAAAAAAAAATTGTAGCCAAGGCTGTGGAATCTGTAGAACAAACAAACAAAGTCGGGGAAACCACCCCCACGATGATGGCAACAGAGCAACAAGCAGCACAAGTAACACGAATTCAGAACAGTAAAGAGGAAGCTTACAGCAGGATGTTGGAGAGGCACTTGCGAATCTTCCGCAACAAGAACTACCCAAGTACACATCAAAATTAGACAAACCAGTTCAAAGATGTAATGAACCAACACTGCAGGCGATCTTTCAATATCCCCTAAAGTACCTGATCCAAAAGAATTAGATAAATATATGTTGAAGTCTGAACTATTCGTGGATACGCGCCCAAGTTACATAAACGACAAATGGGATGCATGGGTATTCAAGGAGTGGACAGGATATGAAAGCCTATATAATAATAATCATATATGGAATGAATTTCATATAAATTTTGAGCTCCCTAGAAAGATAGGTGTAAAGAATACCATAAAAGAAAGGTTGATTTCTCTCCGTACAAATAAAAACTTCTTGAAAACAACCCATGGGGAAGGTTTTATGGAGGAGCCTCAAAAATAGGATGTGCCTTCAGAGGAAGGAAAATATCTCTCCCCATCGGAGGATCTCCTCCAGGAACCACCTAAACATGGAAAAGGTTTTGGTGGTCGAGCACGTGGGAGCAGCTAAAGGTTCCATGACAAATAAAGGCTCCACACCAGCAGGGTTCAGATGTGTGTCTATTGACCAACAACAGGTAAATGAACTCATGGATCGATTGGAAACTTTAGTGGGATTGGTTAGCACAGGCACGAGCGTACCAGACGTCATTAATGAAGCTGCATCTATTTGTCAGCGTTTGCTCACCAACGATATTATGGACCCACGGACGTTTCGTTTGTTGAAAAACGAACTCATTGAAAATATTGATGATGTATATAACACCGTTGATGAATTCTGATATACTTCCTGTTTTACGTGAAATCAATGCTGGATTGCAGCGTGTCGTTGCAAACGCAACCCTGAGCGTTACCTCGATGACTACGATCTCATCAATAAAACCAGAATTGAACGTGACTTTTTCTAGACCAATCACCGCGGTGGAATCCCGCACAGTCGAGATTGCATTGGCGTCATTGAACATGTGACAGTTAGCCTAATATTCTATCGCGACCGTTCCCTGGTCTTCCGTCGAATATCTCATTTGTGTTTTCGTCGGACAGCTCCTCCACCTGGAATAATATTGAACTTTCCCAGGGCGCGAACAACATAGAATCAATCAATGAAGAAATTCGACTAAGAATCACATTATTAACCGGCAAAGACTCGAACTTTTGTATACGTGAATACGAGCCCACACTCAGCTCTGCCATCTCTATCGAATCTGGATCGTTCCCAGGTGATATCACACGGTCGTCAATAAGAACAATTTTAGGTTGGTCCGAAGACATTCCCGAGGACGAACGAATCATACACTTAGGATACCATATCGCACCTGACATTATCAATATTATCTCAACAATTCCGATTAATACAACATGTGAGGCCATCAATGGCAGTTATGAATCGGAGCAAGAAACGTCTAGGTTTTTTCTTCCGTGTGAGGCTTTCTTGGAAATTGAGGGAAAACGTATACAAGACGACGATAACGATTATCCCGCCGATGCCCCAGTTGAATTTGTCAGCAACGGCATCATGGCGCACATTATTTCATCGACGGAACGGAAATCGAAGCAATTCTCGACAACGTTGACATTGTCACGATGATTCTCCGGCTCGCCAGATACAGCGACTATTTTGCGAAATCCGCTGACCCGTATATGATGTTTTATCAGGATACATAAAATACTGCAGATCATAAAATGTATACACGTAGACGACCTAAAAAAAGTAACCGTCGCTGCTGATGATGCAGATGCAGAAGCCGTACTCATTGACGCCAACCCAAATTGCAACCTTGGATTTTGCACATCGTCGACTACAACTTAATTGCGGCTCATTGATGTTCTCGTGTGTGATTCCTCTCAGTCACATAATTGGGTTTTGCAGAGATGTTTGCAAGGTTATTTTTGGAGCCAAACACACAGTCACGTTATTCCGAAAGGGCACCGACAACGATGCAATTTGGCGTACAGGAGGTGTTAATGGTAAAGTTGAATTATCAACATTAGCATTGTGGATGCCTGTACTAACCCTTTGACTAACCACAGAAGGCCGTTTTTTGTCGTTTATGCAGTCTGAAACCGCGTTAACGCCATCGTTTCTCGCGCACACCAGACTCGCACCCAATAGTCCATATTCAGAAACAGTTTGCATGACAAATAAGTACCCAACATGGCCTTAGCGCACCAAAACACGTGTTCGTGGCGTTTCAAAATACGAATCGAGATAATGACCAAACGCATAGTAAGATGATATTTGACCATTTAGGAGTGTCTACAGTTTCTTTGCGGTTAAACGGCTATCAGGAACCCTCTGAAGAAGTTTTGCTTAAATTCACAGACAATCAAGTGGCACATGCATATCATAATCTGTGGTCGTACCAGGACCGGCATCAAAACATTGACACAGGTCTGCAGATTTCCTAGCACGACGTTCGTACATTGGAAGCTGGAGTTGTTTAGATAGTATTTGGTCGACCTGTACCTTCATGCACGTGTGGGTGGGCCTATTGACGCATGTGCTTATACATGCTTTGGCGTGATCCTGTATGACAAGACTCTGTTGCTGGAAGGCGCAGGTGGTCAAATGATGGTTATTGATGCGCCAGTGGAAACTTCATATCATTTTCTCAAATTAAACCTGTTACGTTTTCAAATAATAATATTTTACCACAAAGTTAAGGTTGGCCTTAGCCCAAAGCAGCTTGCGAAAATGAAAAGCGCAATACGAAACGATTGTGTGGTCACATTGAGGCTTTCTCCGTCAAAGTTAACTGGAATTGTCCTGGTGTGGTTGACCGAAGCACAACTTAATCAGCTTAATGCCGCCAAACAAAGGAACACTTAGGTGACATTAAACTTATCCAAGTCAGAGGTGGCACAAATGCAAAAGACCGGTGGAATATTTCCATTCCTCGCGGCCATTCCAGCGCTGTTTCCGGCTGCAGCTCCTGCGGTTGGAAAACGGATGCGTTAGGGGCCGTCGCAACTGCATCCGGAATGGCTTTCAAAAAGGCTGTTCTGGGGCGTATAGCGTCTCGAAAAAAAGGCAAAGGTCTTCGATTACCTGCGACAACTCGCAGAATATACTCAGGCAGAGGTCTTCGACTACCCGGTATGACTCGCAAAAGACAATTCCATTAACCGATCTTGGTTTACTTGCGATGGTAAAATCAGTGAAGCATTTCCGAGGTGTCTTTATGCAAAATAAACTTGTATCGATGATCCCACACGCATGGGAAACCGGCATTGTTAACCTGAGTTCATCAACAGGACCTGGAACTTATTGGGTTGCATGCGTGATAACGCCTCAACATCTTTAATATTTTGACTCGTACGGGCTTGCACCACCACTTGACGTTGTCAATTATTTAACCCAAGGCGGTGATCGACAGCCACTGTTTTATTCGACTCTACTGTTAGAAACTCGGCTGGACGGGCCAATATGCGGTCACCTTGTTGCTAAAGCGTCTGCGAGGCAAATCAACCTGGCCATGATCAGCGAAATAGGAAGAATCGAAGAGTCTGGTATTTTGCTTGCGTGTCTATCAAAGACTATGATGCTGATAATGTTGCTACAACGAAAGAATACGTGGACGAACAAATCACAGACGTCCTTTCACCACCATGAAAATGAAGGCATAATAAATGGTCGAATTGGTTTTACAGACGTGTCTATCTTTGATAAACCTAAACCTCACATCTTAACGGCGCGCGAGTCCGGATGGTATCGATTTTTCGTATCCGGTTATTATAGTGGGTGGAGTCAATTAACAGCATTGGTCAACAATCATTCTGGTGAACGAGTAGTAATACGTAACGAACCCGACACCGATCTTTCAAAATCTTTCATATATACCACAGCAATATCGTTGGTTACTAGAAATTAAATTCAGTTTAAATCATTTCACATCTTTCCACTCTGGTACTTAACCATCTTTGGTGTTTGTGTTTAAGATTTATCATTACATATAAGTCATGGATTCTGACCGCGGTGATGAAGTTGAGGAATTTGCCAACGGGGTATTGGATCGGTTGGTAGTGGATGCTAACATTGATGGTGATTTTCTTTCACTTGTTGACGAATATCTGCGTCCGAGTTGTTTTGACAAACCCTCGTAACACTGAAATATAATCTTGTTCAGGGGCAAATAGAAAGCGACGGTTGGGACCACCCTGATGTGCCACTACCAACTCGAGGCCAGCTTGGAGTCATAGCATTCACATGTGAAAGCGCTCAGTCACAGAATGCAAAGTTCAATATAAAAACACTCAGGGATTGTTTCTACAACGATGAAGTAATATTCGCCGCTGAATCCATCCCGGTTAAATTCCCCAACAAATTTATTAACCAACATTGACTCAGCTAAGAAGTGAAAGATCTCGACTGTTATTTAACAAGGACGCACTTGTCCGTGTTATAGTTCTTGGGTGAAGACGAGTACAATGGTTTCAGACACCAACCACGGCCGCAATCAATCCGGTTCTAAGTGAACATGGTGTATACCACTAGAACGCACAAACTGCCGGAGATTTAGATATCCCACAGGAAGATATACAGCTGTACCAGCAAAAAAGGGTAATTGGTTAGAAGTGTGTGTGCGTGTTGCACATGAACAAGGTATACCTGTCGAGCAATTATACTACGCAATCACATTATTAATATAAGAATTATAATGGACACTCAATGTTACCGGTGTAAGATAATAATTGAAGCGGAACAACAACTGCGATATGAAGTTGCGTAGAGAACTGCGCAGAGAACTGCGTTACTTGTGAAATACAACAGCGTGTGTGTGGTTGTTGATGCGATTTGTGGGCTTGCCACGGCAACAACCTTTAGTCTGGGTGCGGCGGGAATTATGACCACAGCAACTATCATAGGTGTATCAATCGGATTTGTTGTCGGAAGTATATCGATAGAAACCGGTAAAATAATTTCGATATGATTACATTCACGAATACGTATCTATTCAGAACTTCTTGCGGCCGCCCAATGTAGTCTCAACACAAATGCCAAGCTGTGCTCGGTAGCCACAGAAGATAAAACAATTAGCATGGCAGGGTATGAGATGGTGCTGGTCAAAATGGAAAACCACCGACAATTTCGAGCGCAGATACGGAACCAGAGAGCTAGCGAGCAAAAACAGGTCAATGATTTACAGGCAGTACAATCTAGCAAACAGTTGCCAGCGTATATCGATCTATATGTCAGTGTATTGGCCTGACTGCGGCACCAAGTATTATTATTTCACTTGCGAGTGCACACGCGGCTGGCCGGGAAGGCTTACTACGAGTTTGTGTGCACTTGCGTATATAATGCACTTGTGTGTGATTCGAGAGTAAAATCATGGGGTATAGAAGGCTTTGACCTATATCAGTGAGCTCGGTCTAAAAGTCCCATTATACAACTACTAATTAGGAAAATAAACAGATCCGACAGTAGTATAGGGGGATACAATAGTCTCTAATGGTACCATTAGGCCTCAGTGGAAATTAACATCTTGGTTGTGGAATGATATGGAATAAAATGGGACTCTATTGCCTCAAGGGGAATGCTGATGTTAAGAACGTCCATAGGTTGAACATTATGGGACTGTATGGCCTGTAACAGGAATGGTAATATTACAAATGGTCCATAAATGTAATATTGTGGGCCTCTATGGCCTCAAAGAAAACAAATATGACATCTAACGTGAAATGTAATGTTAAAACTACACCTACTAATCAATACGCCGTTTGGACTGACCAACACCCAGTCATCTACTGGCCAGCACCCATACGCCGTTTGAGTGACCAACACCCACACTTACTAACCAATGAAAAGGGTAGAAACATACACAGTCACAATATACACACAAACATATTTATATAATATCACACAAATTGTAGGATGTAAAAGAAGGGAGATGAAATAGAAGTGAAACCCTTCAAAACAAAACTACCACTCCGACCACCCATATAATCCCTATACCCCTAGTGTGGGGAGAGAAAAGGGTAGGGATATATACACACTATACACACACACTATCCCCATCCTCCTATAGCTTCCCTACCATCCCCTTATAAACAAAAATACCGCCACCTACCACCATTATAATCCTATAACCCGAACATTAAAGCGAAAGGAAAGAAAAGGCTAGGAATATACACACACTATACACACAAGCACACTTATATGCTATCAACTTTGTTTTGTCTGTAAACATGCAGAAGGACTCTAGTCCCATTAAAAATAGTTGTGACTTTTACCTATGCAGTACTTAAACTAAAAACAAATTAAATATAAACTTTTTTGGAAGAGCTTATAGAAACCTTTCGCTCACGCTCAGTCATTTATATCTACAGTACTTCGATATCCATAAGTTCTTTTTTGTAACCTGTCCTGTCTAGCCCGTATTATCGCAAACATGAAACCTTATAATCAAAAGATTGTAAAAGTATTTAAATTAATAGTTTCCTAAAATGATGAACTCAGAGTCTAAGCATTCAAATCAGCTAAGCATTCCAAAGTTGGTGCTTACTTGTACTTTTGTTAAACTTCGTCTATTCCTTCTCACTCAAGATTACAAATGGGGATACAAACGTGAAAGAAAACATCTTTTTAGAACAATTTAAAGATTCAGAGAGAGAGAGAGAGAGAGAGAGAGAGAGAGAGAGAGAGAGAGAGAGAGAGAAGAGTATGTCAAAGAATAAAAAAAAAAACCAACACGAAAACAACTGACCATTTTTCAACATCAGCAGTTTTTACTACGCTCCGCTCACTCAAAAGTCAAGAAGAATAAAGAGGCAAGATTAGGGCCAGTCCAACTGACAAATACCAAACAAAACTGTTAAACAAGAACGTATTTACAAGGTTGACAACGTTGAGAAGTGAGAATAGACATCCAATGATCTAATACAGTGTCATTTGGCCATCGATGGACACTACGGTTTTGAGCTAAAGAAAACAGATATCCATAGTCATCACTAAACCGCATTTGTATTTTGGCGTTGTTTCCAGAGCAATCACGTCAAAAGTAAGTCAGTAAATGTTCTAATGGGAATTCAGAACTGCCTTGATGCAGCAAATACATACAATATTGGAATCTGATTCTTGTAATCTCGCATTATTCATTTGAGTGGATATAGTATTGCTTCTCATAAAGTTTATGATATCGTCTTCGAGAGGAGGTAATCCATTAGAATCAAAATATTCCATGATGTGGTCGTTGGGAAAGTTAACGGCTACCCAAAGGGTTACTGTCGTCCGAGTTGCTGACATAAGCTCGAACATCTTTAGGTTTTAGATGAAGAAGTTAGTATTTAGAACATGGGTACGATCTGTGGGTCAGAAGGTAATGAAGTTCCCAGAGATTCATCTTGTTTCTCACAGGTAATGCTAAGTAATGATTTCACACTTGACTTTTCTCTAAAAAGATCTATCAAGTAAGATGATGAACAGGAAGTCTCAGTACTGTGTTTCGATGCATTTCGTCTCCTCTGAAGTCAATGGAGGCAGGGAATGGTCACTCAAGTCTGTATACCAATATTTCAAGATCTTCTCTTCTGGGATGAGTGTCTATCCTTCTTCCAACGTTTCTTCTTGACACATCATCAAATATTTGTGGTGTTGCACTTGATTAGGAATATCGATTTTACAACCATAACAATGCTTTCTGGTCGGAAGTGTGATTCTTTTAGCCAAGTGACAAGAAAAACAGAAGATTAAGTGTTGTTCTGCCCATCGTGATATCATGACTGGTTTTTTTTTTTTTTTGCTTCTTCATCTCCAATTGAACGTGTGTCTGTGACTGTACTTCTGGATGGAAAACATTATCATCTTAACCTATGTCCATGGCTTCGTGTTCCGTTTGTTGTTTTAATAGTCCAGGATAATTTCTCTCCGATTGTTGACTTCCAGATTATTGTCACATTTTTCTAGACGAAGTTAGGTTCAAAAGGTCTGGTACACAACATCTGACCGTCTCAAGTGACTACGATCTTGGACACGCTGATGTATTGGAAATGGGAAGGATTGTGCTCAATAGTTTCGTTGAGGGCATCAGTGCTGACGATGCCAATAATAAACGTTTGGGCAGTTTACATTGGAAGACACGATCTTTGATCTTAGATCGGAGTCCAGAGGAAATGGTAATTGTTTTGCTTCCTTTCATCGTGGAGGATACTTGGCTGTAGTTCAGGTTAGAGTTTAACTGATGTCGCACGTAGAGTCTGGCTTCTTCGATGATAGTTTTGTACTCGTTGGCATTTGCCATTAAATGGATCACGATACTAGTTCGAATGAGTCTCAGACGTACATCCACACCATTCAACGCATGCGTGGATTGCAATTACATGACCAAGTGTAAACAATCCATCATTTGTAAACTACGCCCTTGATTGGTTTTCTTTTGCCGGGAGTTAAATTCATCATTGTGAGGATCGGCAGATTCTGTCAACTCTGTATCCTTCAAGACATCCAAGGTGTCAGATTAACACACCTCAAAAACATTGCGGTGTGCGTTCTTTCCTTTTTTCCGTACGTCAAGATATTCTCGAGGTACGGGAAGTATCCATGCTGCTGCTGACTAGTTTGTTGTTCAAGGACAAATCCACTTCGCTAAACAATGAATGAATGAATTGTTGATGGGAGCCACTCTGCCATCGGCGATGGATTTTGTTGTCCATTTTAAGAAGTTTGACTGTTTTCCAGATCTATGTAATTTTCGGCTTGTCCTTTGATTTCAAACTCGATAGAAGCTGAGGTGATCAAAGACGACACGAGATTAAATTCTACCCACAGGGATTCTTGCATCGTCATCATCTTAGGTTGCGTTTTAAACAGATAGAGATTTGTTTTGGAACATTCGCAAGAACCTAGGTGCATCATGTTTTTAGTAATCAAACACGTCAAAATCCCTGCCTGTTCTTTTTGTGTTATTCTTTTTCTGGTCATGTCTGGGAGAACTGAAGGACTTTCGATGTCTCTTTCTGCCTTGTCCTTGCTGTGGCGTAGAGGAAGGATCAATTCCCTCGTCACGAGAGTAAATCGAATTTATAGGCGTGTCTTGGCGACCAGGAGTCCTTTTCCTGTCTGAATCAACACATTTTCCTGCCTTAATGAACGTTTGTTTGGTTGTGATTGTGTTAGTCGATGAGCACGTTTTGGAGAAATTCATTATCTTGCGTCAAGGCCGCATCTTGAAAGCATGCAATCCTCAAGTTACCATTGGTTTCAAGACAGTTGTTATCGTACGAAAGGCTGATTTTAACATATCTCCCAAAAATGTCCTCGTTGTCGAGCTACATTATTTGTTGTTGGGAAACCGTCACTCGGTAATGTTAAATAAAATTAACTATTCATAGTTCGATGGTTCTCGTCTCTGAGGAGTCACTCGATGTCAAAGGGGTATGCTTTTCTAAAGGTTCTAGAGGATTACTGCTGTGACTGGAAGAGTTGTGACTGGCGTTGGTGAGGCTACTTTTGTTGCTGCTGTCGGTATATTTCAACGAAGGATTGGGAAGAGGAATACAACTGCCGAGTAAAATAGTCCACAGTTGTTTATCTCCTTGTTGCCAAAACATTTTTCCAATGGCTGCTCCAATGACACAAGATTTCATAGAAAAAGACGATTAAATTTTTAGTGACACGTTCTCCACACCACACCCACAGTGGTTGTTTTTGCACTTTTTGGACAGATGAACTCTGAGAAGGAGATGCAGCTGTCTTTAACGGTATGGTGCTAATTTTTGTTCTTTTTTATAGTCGATGACTTGTGAAGCGGCAATCCAAGAATCGAAAGTGGGTGCATATCCTTTCCAACGAACTTTGGAAAGAAGATAACCAATACCACTGCCGTGTTAAATAGTCCACAGTTTTTTATCTCCTTGTTGCAAACTCATATTTCCAATCGCTGCTTCAACGACCCAATAGACCATCAAGACTTGAGAGAAAAAGATTCTATTTATAGAAACATGTTCTCCACACCACACCCAATGCAGTTGTTGTTTATGTAGTTCTTGGAGGGATGAACTTGGATATGGGGATACAGTATTTAATGGCATATATATGAGTTCACTTAATGATATAGTCGATGACTTGCGGAGCTGCAATCAAAGAATCGAAATTGGTTGGATATCCTTTCCTTCGGACTTTTACTTCTTGAATTCTTGAATATGATGTTTTACCACTTTACGTGTTCTTCAATCGAGAATGCTTTCAATATCGTACACGTCGTTTTCTTTCTTGGTCACTCGATGTAACTCGCGCAAGTAAAAAGTTCCAGTTAACACTTCTCAGTTCATATCTTCCAATTTATACACAGGTAAGTTACGTCCACGCACTTGTCCTGTGAAACGAAACATTTATGTCGTCCAGTTGGGTAAATGACCTTTGTCAAAATGCGTTTTGTTCTTCTAATGCAAACCCAATCTCCGGTATTTAACACTTCTTTCTTTTTTCTAGTTATCGATGTTCCAAACAATCAATCAAACACAGTCACTTCGTTTTGAGGTGTCATTTTTTTGGAGCTAATCCGATGGTACGATTGATTGTAAACTTTGACTAGACGTGGTAACATGTTTATATGTACTGGAGAGTATGTTGATATGTAAAATATTTTCACATACGTTTTTTCAAGTTTTTTTCGAAAACGTTCCACGACACTGGTTTTAGTAGCAGGATTTTCAGTGGTGAAAAAAAATAATGTGCATATTTTTCAATTCTTTATATTAAGCTCGGCTAAGGAATTAAGTGCCTTTGTCTGTTGGCCATCGCAGTGGGTATCGACCACTTCGTTTCAAGACAGTTCCCACTTAATCAGAACTTGTTTTAGAGGTTAAAGGAACTATTCAAGCCGATTTTGAAAATACATCAATGACACAAAACAAATAGTTGTAACCTCGCGTGTACTGCGCTAAATGAGAGACATCGGCTAAATCGATTTGCCATTGATGATCAATTCCGGCTACTTTCGATTAACTTTTTTAAAAAGTTTCGTCAGATGGGTTTGTGTAACATGTACGTTGATTGTTGCTGTAACCAATGACGTACATCTTGCAGACGTAGACTTTTAAGTTGAGTTTTGCCTGCACGATACAAGATTTGAAATCTTCTGTATCCACCTGCACGATTGTAGTAAATGCTGGCTAAAGGTGAGTCCATTTTGTTGCTGCTCAATAAGTCAGCCACTGTCGATACTACTCTTAGGCTCGTATAGTATTTTGGATTGTGATGCTAGACGTATCCGACGAGCAATAGGAGTAGGAAAGGGTCTTTCCACAGATGTCATCGGTTCTCGTTTCACCTTTTCTTGATTTCTTTGTTTTTCACCTCTGACTTCCCTTCTTTTGTTTTCTTCTGCTGGCGTGGGTGTCAACAACAACTTGTTGACCCAGGCTATCAGTTCTTCTTGCCTCGAAGTAGGAGATGGTGTCATCAGGGCTTCCACACTGGGGGATGTTTGTGACACTTGTCTTAAATCAGATTTGGCTGGCATCATCATTAACGAAGGAGAAGTAGAAGAAGATGAAGGAGAGACGGTTACAGACTAAGGTTTTTGTGTGTAGGTGCGCGTTCTAGCTGTAATACCTCTCTTTCTTGAAGGGGTAGTTTTCTTTTGGTTTTCTCCTTCTTGATAAAAGTTAATGCAGAGTGTGACCTCACTGAAGCTCTCTCATCTTTTTTGTCTGTCTTTTGGGATTTAGGTTTTGCTGTTTAAGCTACGGTATTAGGATCTCATCATAAAAAGTGAATGAATAATTACACCACCTAGAGATCCATGTCTACCTTTTTTCAGAATGATTTGTTTTTGGTTTGAGATAGATTCTTGGATTAGCCATTTGTGTCAAAACTACCTTATTTATTTTCAAACAAAATTTTATTTGATTAGAAATAAGAATAAGTAATAGTTGTAATTCACGTGCTGTCGAAATAAACCATCGTAACACTGCCTTGAGACTGCCTTCTAACAAATGGGAACGCACATCTATATTTTTCCCTAGTGATTGCATACAGTGCTCGAAACTATTTGGCAGGACGATGAAATTGAAAGGAAGTCACTTTCAATACTGTCAAAACGGAAAGAAGTGAATGGCTTTTTTATAGTGTTTTTTATTTGCTGTTTTCAGACAGACGAAAACGAGGAAGGCGACATGTAAATGACTGGACTGGACCTCCTTTTTCACACCAATCTTGAAACAAATCCGTACGAAATCTCAAATAACCTGGAGTAGTAGGTTTTAAATCGATATGCATATAGCAATTGAGTAGCATCGTCATATCATAATTCAGCCAAGGTGTTCCTGGTTGTTTAGCCAAGACTTCAACACTACACAGTGAGCACTGAAACTAATGCACTTAACTTTGTTGAAAATATTTTTGAGTAATGTAAATAATACTAGAATTAAAATGATGTCCTTTTCGTGTAAACCAAAGATTAATTTCCTCTTCGTCTTCTCCTTACGTGTCATCAAAGATGACGAGATGCGCCTGACTAGAGTCAGACATGATCCCATTGTGTTCGCGATGAATTCCTTTTACAAAGGAAATGGATTCTCATGAACTTTCTTTAAGTAACGTGTAAAGCCGATTGTTAATTGTTGTAATACCACACGATATTCTCATGAACATTCTTTGAGTAACATGTAAGCCGATTGCTAATTGTTGTAATACCACACGATACGTTGTGGAGGACAATCGAACTAAAGTGATTTGTGTTAATCAATTTAGTTTTGCCTGAACCACTTGGTCCAACCATTAGCACGTAAAAGGGATGGCGAAGATACAGTGCCTCTCAACTTTGATGATCTAACGTTTCGGTAATCACTTTGCGAACAGAGGATGCAGTCATAACTTTCGAGTAGTCTGAAAAATTGTGAAACAATTGCCATGAACACAATACATGTTTAATTTGTCATGGTACAACAAAAATATTCACATTTCAAAAGCAAAGTTCATGTTTTCTGCCACACATGAAAATATTGTTTACATAGTCAGCCACTTCTTGTTTCCACGTGTCCAGTCCAAGACTTTTCCAGTAACGTGAATCCTTCCAGTCGTAAATATGTTGATGTATGCAACTAACCACACACACTTCTTGGTAACTACGAAGAGTAGATAAAGTGCGACGATTTCTTCTCAGACAAGGGTAGATTTGTATTCGTCGCTAATCGTAGTACTTTTAATAGAATGAGTTATTTGTGCACATGTACAGTTTGGTTGCCATGTATTTGCCTGCACTGGAGATACATTTCCCAAAGAGAATCTGCCGGCAAAAAAAAATCCAAGAAATTCAATCACTAACATACACACACACATGACACGTCGTCCAAATTCAATGGAATCGCATCGTCTTGTGGAACGAGTTCTTTTAAAAGTACTTAGTAATCCACTAAGTCTTGAATGGTGTCATTTACTTTCTCCCACGGAATTGAATATAACACTGATGAAAGAAGTCATGGCATGGCAAGTCTTATAACATGTTCGCAGAAGAGTCTAATCGTGTGTTGGCACAAAACCTCTATTTCCCACTATGCTACAGCCTTCTTCAATCAATCCTTTTATAGCATTCAGATACCAACGAGTATTCATTGGTATTGCATGCAATAGTTCTTTGCGTTTCACTTAAATCTGCACAAAGTCTCTGTAAATGCGTTCTTGCAGCACCAAAGGTAGATTCTGAATGTGCTCTTCTAAAATTTCCATGTCGTCTTGATTTTTGGACTGGCCAAGGAAATGTAGAGACAGCACGGAGACCATCTGGAATGTTCTTGTAAGCTGAATCTTTATGCTCCAATTCATGTAGTTTCGCACCACAACTAAAACACTGTCTTGGACTCCTTGTCCCAAGTCGATAAATCCTGCTTTCGCTAAAGGTTCCGGAGTAGGTCCTATCATCAAGGACCATCTCGATTTGAACGTGTGAAGTCGACTGTCAAAACCTTCATAGCCAGACAAAGCCATGTGAAAATAATCATTCCCAGTATATGATCGACGAGAATGACTTGTAAGTGTGTACATGACGATTCACACGAACGGCACTTATAGCAGAGCGGAGCCGCTGTGCATCATTCTTGGCAACAGGCATCGAGTCAAATGGTATACTTTAAGCATCAGTCAGGTCACAGGGCACAACATCCCGTTCGTCTTCATTGAACTTGGAGTCAGTGGGTGCGGATTTAATATTTCTCGGTGAACGTCTCTGGTCACAACGATTTTTCTGTCTTGGAACTCTCCCCTTTTCTATTCTGGATGACGGTGCCCGTAAGGAACTATGTTGTCATCGAGAAGTCTCACTCATTTCTGGTATATGATCTTATACACTTCTTGCAAGGGTCGATTGACGATTTGATGATCTGATAAACGTACAATCCTGTTAGGATCGACCGTTTTGACACTAAAGTCTTAATCTTGACCTGACTTTAAGGTTTCTTTCAATACGTTAAAGTCTACCACTTCACTCGAACGATAGTTGAGAGTAAGTCCTTTTACTTTACATTTGGTATAAATTTGTTCTTGCTTGTCTCTGTACCGGTAGCCGTAATATTTAGGTCTACCACTTGCAAAACTCAGAATTGTGTCTTTGGGATGTTCGTCAATCCACGCTTCTAAAAGTTCGTCTTCGATGCAAGGGTGATAGCATCCAATGTGATCGATGTACACGGAACTATCGGTGTCAAAGTAAAGGACGTGGTATCCTAAAGGTTCTAAGACAGAATACAATTTTAAACTAGCATTGGCTGTCACGTAAGCAGCAATGATGATACTGACAAACTCGTCGAACCGGGAACAAACTCCATGACCTCTTCGTAATTCACCAAGATCAAATCTTCACGTACGATTTCCACCTTTTTAATGAGTTTTTCTTTATCGTCCATAAGCTGAAAGTATTTACTTTTTCTGGGTCTAGCATGTATTTGGTCTTTGGTAATATCGGACGCTGAGCCAATGTTCCTTCGTTCTGTTCTACTTGTTCCAATGTAATGCCTTCTAGGGATCGGTACCGTTGTTTTGAATTGGTCTTTTTGTTCTGTAGTGTTACACCAGGAAGGATAGCCGCTGGATTCTTGTTTCAAATTCAAAACTCGTTGACGTAGACTGAAAAAAAAAATCCCTGGACTCGAATTGTTGTCCTGTTGGTATTATTCTGTGGTAGGAAAGTTTCAAATGTCGTACAATCTGTATCCACAATCGAGAGCATGAAACAATTCAATACTCACTCACTTTCCGGTCTAGGCACGTTCATGGTCATCGTGACGACAAGGTCGGTGTTACATGTTTCAGCACACATACGACATAAAGGAAACACCAGTTTGATGATGTAAAACAGGATGGTACAAGTTGGTGGAAGAACTTTGCATTTGATCAAATTTTCGTACTGATGAATGTGTTCTACGTCGACGTGTTCTGTCAAACTTTCAGGGTGACCGGTAGGAAATCGAGTATATTTACACACCCAGGGATACGACGAACACATATCGATGTAGTTGATTTGTTCTTCTTGAGGTTCATTAGCTTGGTACAGCAAGGGTGTAGCACTGATCTGTCTTCCAAACAAACTGTCACGTGGATCCAAATGTTCGGTGTCCACCACAGCGTTCTCTTCGACGATACGTTATATTCTGGATCTGTTTTGAAACATCTATCGTAGACTACTGGTATCCTTGAGATTCCAAACTCTGGCGTAATTGGTAAGTTTTGTACTATAACTATTCCATAGTGAGCTCTGCCAACTATTCCACAGTGAACTCTGCCAACTATTCCATAGTGAACTCTGCCAACTATTCCACAGTGAACTCTGCCAAGAATTGTTCAGATATCGGTGATGATAAAAGGTTGAAATAAACAATCCAAGAATCGAAATTGGGTGGATATCCTTTCCTTCGGACTTTTACTTCTTAACTTCTTGGATACGATGTTGTACCACTTTCCGGGTTCTTCAATCGAGAATAAAATTCGTACACGATCTTTGGACTTTCTAAATTCTAACATTCCACGGAATAATATCCAATCTTCTTTCCTCCACTGTTTCAAGCATGTTGTACCCACTTGTCTTGCGTTTCACACAAGTAATGTAACTAACGCAAAGCTTTGGCTGAATATAAATAGGATTTAGGTGGTATGATGGCTACTTTGCTCTCGGGTATGAACTTCTTACAATACACTAATCCACACGCATTGACAAATGGTAGAATTTTCTTTTAAATTATCGATGTCTCCGTTATCCAGAAATAACTGTCACAATTGTCCACAAGAACGTCGTAAAATGCCCACATCGGATCGACAATATTTCAACATCTCTTCTTGAAATTCAAAAGGGTTTGAAGAGTGGGTTTGGTATTAAGCGTAGAAAGCTTCTCGGTGTTACGTTCGCATAACGGCGGGATCATGCTAATGGGCTTCATGCCAATGCGGATGCACGACGTATTGATTTGCTTCGGTATTGAAAAAATGTGGAAAAAGTCTTTAGCTATTTCAGTCATACCTAATGTTTTAGGCATTCTACTCAAAGGCGTAGCCAAATAACTCATGAAATCTCTAAAACTTACCTTTCCCACATTCATGTAAATGATTTTGGCTTCTTTCTCCTTGCTGTTTAGAAATTCGATTTTTTGTTCAAAAGAAAATTATCTAATCATATCCCGAGAAATTGTAAGCAATGACTGCAGCTTCTTCATGATAGTTCCCGTAACGATACACCTCCGCTTCGCTGAAATGTGAATACCAGTCTCTTGAGAACATTCATAGTCAAAAATGGTAAAATTTACACGATGGTCTGGTTTATTTTTCTTGTTCTGATCATTCTAAAATTCCTCGGGGGTTCGTTGTCATATCTCTTAATATAGCACTGATGATTCAACTCGACGACTTGACCACAGATACAACGT
Organism: Margaritifera margaritifera; assembly: GCA_029931535.1. Lineage (NCBI taxonomy): Eukaryota > Metazoa > Mollusca > Bivalvia > Unionida > Margaritiferidae > Margaritifera > Margaritifera margaritifera. The sequence continues at coordinate 721,107 of JAQPZY010001568.1, read as the reverse complement.
CGTTTCTTTCCTGAACAAACATGTGGCTTTTTCTTATTGGTACGAAGATGCAGTCAACAGGTGAGACACACACTGTCAATAATTCGCAAACACTTTTCTGTTGTTGGAATTGTTGCATGTGGTGTCGCTCGTAACACGCTGGACTCACAAATGTTCGTCTGCAAATAAAGCATTGAATCGTTTCTTGTCCTTCAGGAATACAAGGTCTGGACGCTTAACAGCCATGGCATCTCTCCCCACAATAAATATGTCGCTCCCGATTGTTAAATCCATGGTAACATTTGTCAGAATAGTATCCATATCCAAGAAATGCTGTGATACTAATAATGGCATCAAAATGATTTCGGTGACGATAGTAGTGAATATATTTTCCGTCTGGAAAATTAGGTCCTCGAAACAGGAGATCTCCTCGAACGACTTGAAAGTACAATTTCAACGTATAGGATGGGGCAAGCACGTCTTGAATATCTTGCGTTTGAGGAACTCCACACACTGTCTCTTTAAAAATTCCTAATTATTCCAAAAGGAGTTCTGATTCTCTCCACTGTTTGGTTCTGTCGGATTTTCGAATGCTTTTCCATTATCGTTTCTATTCTGGTGCATCGGGGTTGGGGTCGGGGGGTTGGCATGCGTTCGAGCCACCACGGGCTGAACACATCTGATCTTGATCGTTGTTGATCCACCGATAAAACTTTGCGTTTCCCACTGCCTGAAGGAGGTGAAACGTGTGTCATACGAAGGGAGGCTTTTCCATCGGTCATGTCAAACTCATTAGATTATTGGACGTGTTGAACTTTGTCCAAGTCTTTGGAATCAGTTAATTATGCAAGGGTGCGAAACTCGATCCAAAACAGGAGATTTTAAACTGTCGGGAGTGATGGACAGTCGCAAACGATCGTGATCTTTAGCTTGGCACTGTCGTTTCATTTCCTCTAACGTTGACTCCAATACGTCTATAATGACGACAACTGCTTTCTCAGCCGGACTTAAGACTTAAACTCTTCAAATTTGACCGTGTAAGTGTCTTGGTAGTCATTCTAAATTTCTGGAAGTCATTTTTGTGGATAGCACGAATGTGAAAATAATCTTCAGGGGCTACTGACCAACTTTCTTTCTTGGCCAATCTTTACTATCTCAGTCTCGTGGAGTAAGATGGTGTTGGACAAGGATCATTCATGTCCACTTCAAAATCGTTAGGATGAACTGAAGTCAAAACTTTTTGGAGAGTGTTGGGTGACACAGAACGTTGTCGTCACTTGGTTTCTGGTTTCTCCTTGGAACAGTGTCATCATTTCTTGACGGTGGAAGATTTAAATTTGATTTTTCTCGGTCGCTTCTCTCCCATATATATCGAGCCCCTAAGTAAGGTGGTAATATCTTTTTTTGAGTCAAACTGAATATCATGCACATATTTCATTTTAAAATTTAGCCCGGCTAGCATTGACTGATTTGGCATCCTTATTTGTGCTGAAAGAACCTAAATGGAAATAATTCGTTAACGGCACAGCAACACAAGTTGCTAGTAATTATAAACGGCAGAGAACTTAGCGAGTTAATATCTATTCTCTTATGCATTAATATTGTTTTCTTCGTATGGTTTTATTTATTGTCATTTTCTGTGCATTTTCTCTACTCGATACTCGCCTTTTTGTACTCATGCTTGCTTTTTATAACTTTATACTCGCTTTTCTTTACATGACTCTTCCTTTTCTCGAATCGATACTTACTACTAGAATGTACCACTTAAACATAAGGAAACCGGCAAAGCATCCGAGTGCCCTATTTGGGTATTCAGCGATACAGTGTTGTTTCAAATAAGGTAACTGACATGCACTCATTCAATCTTTGGGTCATAATGCGTTTCTGCAGCTTTCATAAACCTTTTGTATCCCCATGTGTGATCTTGAGTGAGAAGGCATATAAGAATTAAATTTTTTTTTACAACGCTTATACCTTTAATTCTTAATTTTAAGAAACTAATCATTTAAATATTTTTACAATCCTTTTGATTACAAAGTTGTATGTTTGCGATATTACGGGCGAGACAGGACAGGTTAAAAAAAAAAAACTTAATGATGTTAATTTCTATTAAGGTCGTATGGTCCCATTTAAGGCTACAGTATCACCCTACACTACTTCCGACGAGTCCATATATTTAATTTTTTATATATAAAAACCTGTGTATAGTTTTGCATATAAAACCTGTAGTAATCTACCATAACTTAGACTCTTGAAAGGAACAAATTTTAATATTGACTGCAAAGATTAATTTATTTTTTATAACTGAGTTGACGGCGGGCTTCTAGAAATCGCCGAGCCCTTGGCTAATCGCCCCCCCCCCCCCACCCCAGCCCTCTCAGCTGACCTGGAATCGTAATGTGCAACACACATAAACTGCCAATGAACGTATAGTATTTTTCTCAACTTGAATTGTGAACGAGACTATCAAGGACATATATGTATGTAGAGTGCATGTATGTATGTATGTATGTATGTATGTATGTATGTATGTATGTATGTATGTATGTATATATGTATGTATGTATGTATGTATGTATGTAAAAAAAAAAAATTAAAATGGCACCAAGAGCAACCTCGTTTGACGCTCATCACTAAGAACTTCCTTGCGCTGGACAAGCAGTGGGCAAGATAAAAAAAAACTTGGAAGGGAATGTTTAAGACACTCCCGCTTCCACGAGTCTTCCTACCTATGGGAGAAATAGGGTGGTGGTAACATGACATCACTGGGCGGAAGTCTTCCAAGTTGAAGTCAACGGCCATGGCGGAAGGGTTCCACAGATGAACTTAACGGCCACATGTTCGAGACCAGGGCGAACCATATAGTAACATGAATATCGGCTCTGGCCTACATCCTGGAGAGGGATGGGCGCCGCCAGGTTGAAACGGCCCATGACACGCCAATGATGACGAAATGACAATAAATAGATTTCACATACCGGATCGGTTGCAGCCTGGGTTACCAATGACCGCGCCATCCGCTGGACACCAGGACGGAGGTGACAAGTATGATACTGGTGCAACTACCATCAAAGTACGGGCAAGAGATAACATCCCCATTGGAACATGGAATGTCAGGACATTAAGACCAGCAGGGAAACTCGAGGAGCTAACCCATGAGATGGGAAGATTGTCACAAGATGAAGCCGGGTTGGGACTGGATTAGTGAAAACACCGAAAGCAACTGCGTTAATAAGATGTTTATTTATAAACGCAATTTAAAGATGAACAAATCTGACACCATTATAACAAAAAGATAACGAAAATTATAAAGTTCCTAACATAGAACTATCAACAACAAGTAACTCAACGAGAAAAATCAAAGATGAATTTAACGAATGGAATTTTAAACAAACGTGAATAGCATCCTATCAGCAATCAACAAATAAGAGTATATGATCTACACCCTAATATAAACAAGGTCTTATTAAGTACCAAGGGTGACCAAAGCATGTGATTTATGCACTTATCAATATGATACTCATTTATTCATCAATCTATTAACTCATCAATTTATCAATTCATCAAGCGATATTGGAATATGTATGAATTTATGGATCTGTCGTTCATATAACGATATTGAAATGGGAATGCATGAAATTATGAATCTATCACACATATAGCGATATTGAAATGTGAATACATGTAATTTTGCTCAGATAGCAATAGTGAGAATAACAATAAAATGGAACACGTAATATATATAACTATCGTGGGCGCCCATTTTGACGTCAAAGATGTATCTCCGGTTCCACCCGCTCTAGTCAATGGTCAAGGAGCCACCACGCATGGTCCACTCCTCCCAGTCTGTTGAAGGATCCCTCGAGAGCCTTCACATTAACAAAGACCCGCTGGTCGAGAAGCCTTGGTCCCTCGCATCGAGAAAACCAGTAAACTCTTCCGAACCAACGTCACCAGACACAGCGTATACGTCACAAGAAACCACACAGTTCTGCGACTCCACAACACCAAACCATATATAAGGCAGCTAAAAGTATAACAACTAAACCGTGTAGTACATATGACACGGTTAGTACTTTTGCATTGATATATGTTGCGCATGCGCGCACATGAATTACATCTCGTTACACATTACATTAATCATTCAAAGAATGCTGCGTATAATTAAATAAAATCCGTCTGTTCAGTTACAACAAATAGCTAACTTGAACCAGACTATAGTATTTCTAATATCATGGCGTTGTATGACCTAGGTATTGACTCTCTGTAGAATTTAGAATAAATTCTAAAACATCTAATATATGAAACAATTATGTCATATAAAACGAATAGTGATAAAGAATACTATCTTAAATTTCACATACCTCTACAGCTGAAGATTTGCTCCCGTAAAAAGGTAAGCTTTCTGACAAGACTCGTCGTAGTGTAATTTGTTTATAGAGAATTTTCTCTATATGTACCCTAGCTGTGACAGATATGCGCAGCAGCTAGGTACGTGAGTTTTCACTGCAGGCAATTTGCACGTGCAGCATGGGGTGAATCGCGCTCAGTATTTCAAAATAACTAGAGCCGAAAAAATAAACAACCCTCGAGTAATCCTCTAGTCGGAAACGAACCCCGAATACATTTTTGATCACATATACATATTGATATAAATCATACAATTCCGTGACAAAGATACCAATGGCACATTCTTGGACTCTGCGAGATGCGCTGAAAATATTTCGGAGATAGGTCAACAGATGACGGACACATGATCTGCTTCAGTGGGCATGAGAACAAGCATGAACATGGAGTCGGGTTTATGGTACACAAGGGCATTGTGAGTGCAGTCATGGGTTGTCGATCAGTGTCTAACAGGATTATTACAATCCGCGTGAGGGCATCTCCCTTTAACATCACTATCATACAGGTCTATGCCCCAACATCTGACCATGATGACGAGGAAGTGGATGGGTTCTACGACCAGCTTCAAACTCTCATAGACCAGACACCCAAGAAGGATATTATGGTTATTCAAGGAGACTGGAATGCTAAGGTAGGAGAAGACGCACAAGCATGCTGGCGAGAAGTCTGTGGTCCATACTGTAATAAGCAGACCAATGAAAGAGGACTCAAGCTCCTGGACTTCGCCACATACAATAACCTAGTGTTAAAGAACACCCTTGGCCCCACAAACTATCCAGAAGATGGACTTGGCACAGCCCAGACGGAAAACATCACAATCAGATTGACTACAACTTGGTGAGAAAGCGCTTCCGGACTAGCGTAAACATTGCCAGAACACGTAGCTTCCCAGGAGCTGATATAGGAAGCGACCATGACTTGCTGATGATGACTATCAAGCTTCGTCTGAGGAAGACCAATAAGCCAAGACAAGTTAGGATCAGGTTCGACCTTGAAAAGCTTAAGGATCCAAGCGTGGCACAAGCATTTGAAGCATCAATAGGCGGCAAATTTGCACCACTCACAATTCTGGGACATGAAGAAATAAACCTAGACTCCTTGATCATCACATTCAACAAGGCAATAATAGACACAGCCAAAGAGATCCTTGGCAAGCATCGTAGAATAAAGAAGCATTGGGTCACAGCAGATATCCTCGACCTTTGCGATGTGATGAGAAAACTGAAGAGTAAGCGAGGAGACCATGAAGGAGAAACAAAATACAGTGAGATTAACAGCAGGATTAAGAAGATCATAAAGAAAGCAAAAGAAAGCTGGTTAGAGGACCAATGCAAGGAAGTCGAGAAAAGCCTGAACCAGAATGACAGTAAAAGGGCATACCAGTTGGTGAAAGACCTGACAACAGAGAAACAAGGGAGATCTAATACGATTCAGGGCAAGGCTGGTAAGAGTCTGATAGAAAACCAAGACGTTCTTAACAGATGGACGGAATACTGTTCGGAGTTTTACAACCAGGAGACTTCTGGAGACCAAGCTGTACTAAACATACCACTGACCACAACAGAGGTTGACCACCCGATCCTCAGGGACGAAGTAGAGGCTGCAGTAAAGGCTCTAAAGAAGGGAAAGTCAGCTGGGGTAGAGAATATACCAGCAGAACTTTTTAAAGCAGGAGGAACTTCCATGATAGATGTTCACACAACAATCTGCAACGAAATCTGGCAAACAGGAGAATGGCCCACCCCACGGACCCAGTCTCTGATCGTGACTCTTCCTAAAAAAGGGAATCTACATCTGTGCCAGAACTACCGAACAATCAGTCTCATCAGTCACTCAAGCAAGGTTATGCTTAGGATCATCCTCAATAGACTGAAACCCCAAGCAGAGCACATCATTGCGGAAGAACAGGCAGGTTTCAGAGCAGGACGTAGCAATACAGATCAGATCTTCAATCATAGAATCCTCTGTGAAAAATATCTCCAGCATCAACAGAACATCTATCATGTCTTCACTGACTTCAAGAAGGCTTTCCACAAGGAATGGCATGCAGCCTTGTGGGCCACCATGCAGATATATAAAATACACGCAAAACTAATCCGCACTATATAAATCCAGTATGACAAGGCGACTAGTACAGTTCTCGTCAATGGCAACATAAGAGACTGGTTCAGAACCACAGTCGGAGTCAGACTCTCTTCAACATCTACCTGGAAAGGATCATGTCCGACGCCTTGGAAGACCACGATGGCAGTGTCAGTGTTGGAGGCAGAACAATCAGCAACCTGCGCTTCGCTGATGATATCGATGGCTTGGCAGGAGATGAAGAAGAAATGGAAACCTTAGTGAACCATCTCAATCAAGCATCACCAAGATATGGGATGTAAATCAACGCTAAAAAGACAAACCTAATGACAAACAACCCGAGTGGCATCCAAAAGGAAATAAGAGTGAATGGACAGAAGCTGGGCACAGTAACAAGCTTCAAGTACCTAGGTGCTATTGCCTCTGATGAAGGTTCAAAACCTGAGGTTCTTTACAGGATTGCGCAGACAACAGCTGCTCTGGCTAGGCTGAAGCCTATTTGGAAAGACAGCAACATAACGCTTGGGTCCAAGATCAAGCTTATGCGCTCCCTCGTCATGTCCATATTCCTATATGCATGTGAGACATGGACCCTAACAGCAGAATTAGAGAGAAGAATCCATGCCTTAGAGATGAGATGTTATCGAAGGATCCTGAAAATCTCATACTTAGACCACGTCTCTAATGCGGAGGTGCGCACTAAAATCCAAGGTGCAATTGGACATTATGAAGATCTGCTCACCACTTTAAAGAAACGCAAACTAAGATGGTATGGTCACGTCTCACGCTTAACTGGCCTGTCAGAGACAATCCTACAGGGCACAGTGAGAGGAAAGAGAAAACGAGGCAGACAGAAGAAGAGATGGGAAGACAATATCAAAGAATGGACAGGCATGGACTTTGCAAAGTCCCAAAGAGCAGTGGAGAACACGGCGAAATGGAGAGAGATTGTCGCAAAGTCATCAGTATCGCCCCTACGACCAGCAAGGTTACGGGAGAAATGAAAAAATGAAAATGAATGTCTGTCTGTCTGTCTGCTTGTATGTATGTATGTATGTATGTATGTATGTATGTATGTATGTATGTATGTATGTATGTATGTATGTATGTATGATGTATGTATGTATGTATGTATGTATGTATGTATGTATGTATGTATCTATGTATCTATGTATCTATGTATCTATGTATCTATGTTTGTATTTAAGCATGTATGTATCTATCTATGTATGTATGTATGTATGTATGCATGTATATATGTATGTATGTATGTATGTATGTATGTATGTATGTATGTATGTATGTATGTATGTATGTATGTATGTATGTATGTATGCATGTATGCATGTATGTATGTATGTATGCATGTATGCATGTATGTATGTATGTATTGCTACGGAATTATATATCTTTTTCTTTTAATAATGGTATAGTTTATTAGTTTATGATATCTGTTCTTAGTCTAACAGCTGTCGTCTTGCCGTGAGTACACATACGGTAAATTGGATCAATATTTCAAAGCATTAGTACATCACGTGGTTTTAGCGCGCGTGAGGTATGAACTTCTGACCTAGATTCTAAGAGTAAATACTTTGTTATTGACAAAAATATCACTGTAAAAGTACTTTAAGCGATATCACGCATAACCTAATTTCTGATTGGTTTGGAGAAGGTTGTTTCTAGAAGGATTAAATGGTTTTTTATTTCGATTCTGCGTATTAAGAGACTACATAATAGGAAATAATCCTGTGTTTAGACATTCTTCACAGTCACATTGAATTGAGAGGTTATAAACGAATTTGGTTCATTTTGTGTGTGGCATATTCTTCTTTGGAGATCTATTTATTTTAATACAGTGCATTTTGGATTAGTACTGTTTCTTCAACATTAATAATCATACAGTTCCGTTGAATTATCGGAAACATTTCTAGAACTTGTGATATTCCATATTCGCAAGGATTACTTGGATATAACTTATTCTTATCAACACATTGGTACAGTGAAGGTTACTTCATTTGGAACATACTACATTCGGAATATTTGGATTGACTTCCAGATCAGTGAACTTTAGAACAATTTAGGACTTTTAAGGATATTCTATACTGTAAGTTATTTTTAATTCTTTCACTTTAATTGTTTGTTGAAATATTTTAATATTTTAGGAAATTAAAGATTTGTATTTTAAATCTTGAAAGCTTGTTTGTGTCTTTTCTTTTGTTACAGTACCCCTATTCGTAACAGTATATATGCATGTATGTATGCATGTATGTATGTATGTATGTATGTATGTATGTATGTATGTATGTATGTATGTATGTATGTATGTATGTATGTATGTATGTATGTATGTATGTATGTATGTATGTATGTATGTATGTATGTATGTATGTATGTATGTATGTATGTATGTGAGTGTGTATGTATGTATGTATGTATGTATGTATGTATGTATGTATGTATGTATGTATGTATGTATGTATGTATGTATGTATGTATGTATGTATGTATGTATGTATGTATGTATGTATGTATGTATGTATGTATGTATCTGATTCTTCTCAAATTTCTGGCACTTGAATAGTTTCCACTGTAGTTAAAATAAGCACAATTTCACAATCACTGCAAAACACATTTTAATTTAAAATTAAATTTTATAAAAATCGTTCTTTACACTGACTCTTACCAGCTGTACCACGAGAACAAAGAGGACCGTATTGTTACCATTGCAACGTTCAGGAAGACCAACACTCTTGTCAGGACGTTATTGTTTGCGGTCAAGATCAAGTAAGTGAAATAATATTGTTTATCATAAGAAAGAAACGTTGATATTGCGCCTCATTGTGATGCAATATTTCTGGCCATATTGTAAGATTGTCTGCTGAACGCAAGTTCACGAAGTTAATCACATGAATCCATTGTTATTCTAGACATACATGAATCAAATATATATCACATTTAAACTCGGTTTCTCAATCACATTATATTTTTAATACAATACAATAGAAGAGAAGAGATTAATTAAAGGAAAGAATCACATCCATTTGGCATGTGACAGATACAATTTTATGATCGATCCCGAGTTGTTTTTTTTAACTGATCTAAGATCGATTCATAATCATTGAAGAGCGCGCACTAAAAGGGTCAACAAGGGTCCATCGCTGGATCTTTTTATTTATGAAACATTTAAGACGTAGCATAAAAATAAACTTAATAATTAGATTAAATCCCTTTGCACATTCCTTTCATATGCTGTTTATAACTAGAAACTGGTTCTGAGCAACTGGAAGTTTAGATGTAACAGGATTATAACTGCAGAGGTTTACATTGTACAGTGTACACTGGGTTACCTCCCTTATACCACGAATTCACTAATATTCAACATAGTTTCATATAAGGTATTAGTTGTTGTCCAGAATGTACAATATGTATCTTGCCTGTGATGCATTAAATCCAGTTATCATTAATCTGATAATTGCTGAAAATTATGAGCTCAAAGGTCATCACCCTCTCTCAGGTTTTCACTTTAATATGGCTGAAGAACTTACATATATCTCAAATTAAGCAGTTTATTTTAACTTAAGATATTTTGTTTCATTTTAAATGATTCTCCTAAACATATTTTATTATTATTATTATTATTATTATTATTATTATTATTATTATTATTATTATTATTATTATTATTATTATTATTATTATTATTGCAGAATTATTTATATTTTTGGTGGGTTGTAGAGGGATGGTGCTGAAAAACGTAAAACAAAACCTAATCCTCCTTATGTTGTTTTTTTTAAATTAGATATAAAATATCGACGTGATAAATCTTTAAGCTTATAATATGCACTATATTCCTAATGAGGAATTGTTTTATTTTTCAATCGAATGCACCTTTTTGACCTATATAATTTTGTAAAGATCTGGGGCACCGATTATTTAATGAAGGGAAAAGGAGGGGAAGGAGTGATGAGGGGTTGTGGAATTTTCCTTCGAGCCCCAATAATGTCTTTACTATCCTGTTTTAGAAACAACATTCCTGTTCACACGATAATATAGTGAAATTAAGGAGATAAGTTGAGCAGATTTGTTTCCAGTAGAGGCGGGGCCACTTAATTCTTAAAGAATAACAATAAAAATATGTGTATCCAGTTAATTAGGCCTCTGACTCACAATACAAAATACAGAGTGAACTTTATCTTTAGCTCTATAGTGGTCAGTTTAACAATTTCTTTGTACAATTGTATATCAGAGTCTAAAAAATTTTCATATGTTACACTAAATTTACAAGCTGAAACAAGTGAGTAAATAAATAACAATGACACGAACCAAACCTAAATGAAGAAAACTATTCAAAATCAGATTGAATGATAATCTAATTGATTTCAACCTTAAGCATTTCTGAGATCAGACTTTCTCTAAGACGGAATGATGTATGCAGAAGATATAATATATTGCTTATAACAATAATATTCTTATTGTTCTTTATTGAAACGATATTTATCTATTGGTGGGTTAATATAATAGACATCATGAAGGTATTTTTTTCTTAAATAACTATAATCATGGCAGACACAAACAATTTGAAATTCATTCTTTAATAAATAGTTATTAGTCTTAAGACAGATATCACAATACGCCCAACCCCTATCGCTTTAAAATGTCTTCCGATTTCATGATTTTTAACCAATATTCAACACATTTCAGAAAGTAAGATATACATAAGGGATATCTGCCACATTCACATATTACACCTCAGCACACCTATATATTGCTTAGAAGCTAAACAAATTTGAGGCAGAGATGAAAACACAAATTGAATACAGTATAAATATAATATACAATGCATTTGTGTAGGATCTTAAATAACTGCTCTTTTCAAAAATAAAATGAACGAGCAGTATAGGCGGCATATGCTGACCATCACAATCAACATTTTTAGAAATTCAAAATATATTAAGAAGTACCATCAACATTGTTAGAACGTCAAATACCTGGCTCCTAAGAGCAACGAATACTGATGTTTTTGGAAGTTCTAAAGCCATAACATTATTCTTTTCTAAACTACCATGGTAGTGTACTAATTTTCGATAACTATTTTATGAAAAATATTACGCGAAACAAAACAAATATGAGCAAAATTTATTATTTGTTGCTAAGCCACTGTGACCATATACATACCCCCCTCAATTATTAACAGTATTACCTCAAGTAAACAAATAATTTTAAAAAAATGATCAAATATTAGTATTAATTGTTTAAAACTCCACTACAGGCATTTTAACCATAAAAAATTACTCTCGTGAAAAAAAAGAAAAACCAACATAAGCAGACACACACAACCTTTTTTCTATTATATTATTTCTAAGCCCTTGTGGGGCCCAGTCCAGTGTAGCCTGCTAGCATGATTAAAACATTTAGTGAAAAAGATTTATAGTTTTAAAACTTTTGATAATTAAAAGCGGACAAGTACAGCAACTTATATTTGGCCATCAACTCATTTTGACATACCAGTTAATCATGAGATTTCACAAATATTTCAATAGATAAAATTCTACTACACCGAAGCAATTGGTTTTGTTTTTTTACACAAAAACCATGAAACATTTTTGATAAATACACTTTAAGATTTGACAGTGGTAGACTCAATAAACAGATAATGAACACAATGTGATTTGAAAATTTGTAAAATCAATATATTGGAGCTATTCATTTTAGGACAGTAAGGCTACGACTCAAATTAAGACATTATGATCACATTTGAAGAATATTTAACAGATTAGAAAGTGAAATTTGACTATGCTATTGTTTGTGATCGTATATATTTAGTCCCTAGTGATATGGCTATGAAAATGGGTTGCACTGTTGGATAAAAAAAAGCTTTAAACTAGGATTAAACACTGCTTTATATACCGATGTTGTAAATAGTATGATTCGAGCAGCTGATCAACAGTCTGACACAATTCGTCAAAATATCGACACTGAAATAAAAGAAGAAAACGTTAGTAAGAAGTCTGTACGTAAAAAAGACAACAATAGTATCAGTAATGCAATTGCAACAGCATGGGATTTTTAAAATAAAAAGCATGAAATAAATAAACAAGCATTTATATTTGTTTTGTTGGTTACAGGAGCTGGATTAATTTACTTTGAAAAAAGTTATTAATTCCTGGCCTATTTTTGTCGCGTCGACACCTTGATCAAAGCTGCAAGCAAAACGCCAGCTAATGTTAGAACAATAACATGATCAGCTATGAAAGAAACAACCTCTCTAATTGTTTTTAAAAGCAGCTCATTGCACTAAAAATAAAATACTTAAAGGCAAATCTGCCGCTGCTTGCATATCAAATTTAAACAAAATATTTGCAATATTTTGCAAGTATTTCTTGATTTTTGTTATAAAATGACTCGCTTGGAGCAGGCGGAGGAGAAGTGGGTTAAACAAAGTAGGTGTATGAGTCGGTGTGTCAGGATAGAAAATGGAAAATACTAAAAGACAACTGATAAAAATATATCTGACAAAGAGTTGGAAAGAAAATGGACAAAACCAAATATAGAAAGCCTATGAATATGTTTCGATGCAAAATATATCAATAATAAAGTCATTGCAAGATGTAGTCATTCAAGCATCAACAACTTTAATAAGCAAAATTCTATCGATTAATGATTATAATAAATAACATAGTTAAAAGAAGATCACATTGCATTAAATGATATGAGATACTTTACTGGGTTTTTGTCATTCAAGTTAGGATTATCTATATCATCATTAAGTGCTAGTTTGAAAACATTAAAACATATTAATTGGAAGAAACCAGAAGAGGAAATCCCCACAGTAAATGATGCTAAATCAATGTATGTTGCAAGCAATGCATTTTGTACCTTTGACAATAATTTTAACACTTGTTTTTATTACTGTACAATTTGTTTATTACGTACCAAAGCCGTTACCCCTTTTATTCACAAAAGCGGTGCTTATTTGAGACAATTAACACCTTGTGGGCATGATTTATTTATCATGTGCTTCGAACTATGAAAGCTTTCCTTCATCGTTTAAAAACGGTACATTTATTTATAAGTGTAAACATATTTTTTTTAATTTTGTTTACTCAACTTTCTAATTTGAAGATTTGACAATCCGGAAAAAGATCGTCGTAAGGGTCTGTGCAACTTCTTTCACTCCAAAATATCTGATACAAATAGGCAGAATATTCTTAATTACAATGTTTCCATTATCAGATTTAAAAAAAAATTATAATAATAAAAAAAAAATTAAAAATGCAAGCGAATCAAAGACAATTTTCGTTAATCAGTTCAAGATTGCAATTTATATCGACAGAACTGAGCGGAGGATTAAAGCCCCGCTCTCGTAGCTAGGTCTTTAGATAACGCTATACTTTAGCAGTTTGAAAACAATGGCACCGGATCTACCTATGGTCGTCGTCATTATCTTTAGGTGCTTTGTGCCTGAATATAGACAAGAACGAAGATAGACGAATAATTGCCTGAATATAGACAAGAACGAAGATAGACGAATAATTGTTTGTAACTTTCATCACATATTATTTTCCTGGTCGTGGGACATATTCACCATTTAAAAGTTTTAAGAATTCAACAGCAATATTAATACATATATCGTGCAACTCAAGAGCATTTCCTTGCACAAAGTGTGCGCTCGAGACGCAATACGTCACATCTTCAGGACGTCACTCTACGTCAGTTAGTACACGCATGTCCAGCAAACATCGCTCGCCTCTACGTTTTTACCTATTTCATATTATGAGTTTAATATTATACGTTCTGCGTTTATTGTTGCATAGATTGTCAGTTGTCGAGTTCTGCGATTGGCAAGTGACACGATATAAGCAGAAACAAGTAAGGCTGTATGGCGAAGCTCTCAGTCGGTAGACTTAAGATATCGTTTGTATACATATAAATGAAATTGTACTTTTTCGTAGACTGTACCAATTTCATATTAGCGGGTGAACCTTGATCGGGCGGAAGAGAAACGAGCTCTTGAGGTAACACATACATGTTAAACAAGGTAGGCCGTAAAAGCTACACCCGTAACAGTTTGAAAACATACTCTTCATAGTGGATTACCTATATTGGGTAGGATAGTACCACTACCAAAATGCTGTACATTTGGTAGTATAATGTCACCATTAGAAAACCGTACGTTTTCATAACTGAATCACCATCAATTTAGATTGCATTTGCTTGGATCTTTTCTCTACAATGGCTTTAGCGCAGAATGGGAAGATTTTGCCCAATACGCAGGAGGAAAAAAGTAAGGAATTCTTTACTTGTAGTAATGGAATATAGAGCTCATGATGTTACAAGGTAGCCCGAGGCCACGACACAAAATACCGTTGACGTCAAAATGAGAGGCATCTGAGCCACAATCTACAATCTGGTTGTTTATCCGTTATTTATAAATGGATCTCAGTCTTTGGAAGAAAAGTGAGATGGGATCTAGTCAACGTGCTCGTATACTAATGCGCGGCGACGATGTGCTGATGTTTAGATGACCCTAGCGTCGAAACAATCCTTCGGCAGCGACATATTGTGAAAGAGTATGAGCTGTGAGGAGCGTCGATTGAAAGCAATAGTATCTGAAGTGCCTATAGTGGCAGCCATTATCTTCTGATGTTTTGCCCATGACTATTACGGAAAAGAACAAACAAAGAAGATGAAGTGTTCGTAATGACTATCATAGATTATTAACCAGGTCATGAGAATTATTTATCGTAGCAATTTCTAACATTTGGACTCTTATTTTCACTGGACAATAATATCAAATATATGTCTTGCGTCTCAGAAACAATGCTTGACACATGTTAAGAACTTACACCAGATACTTTGCGTCAGATCACCAAGACGCCACTCCACATCTGTCAATACAGAATGCTACACACATGTCACATTATAGGTTTTATCCATTGTATAATAATAATAATAATAATAATAATAATAATAATAATAATAATAATAATAATAACAAAAGTTGTTCGCAATGCGGTCTGAGTTGCTAACTATGTTTATTATATACGCAATTTACTGGAAACATTTTCCTCGTTATTTTTCTTATTTCCACATAATGAATTACGGAAGATAATCCAGTTAGTGAATTATTAGTCACGTGACGGCTGTCATAGCTAGGTATACATGCTCCATCAATAGCAAATTGAAATGATGGAGGGGCTTATTTACATATCCTGTCTGCCACAATGGTCAAATATAACGTCAGAAAAGCGCGTTCTTTGACGTTTCATGCATTTTCCCGTCATGATACAATTCATGCTTTTAATAATATGACTGGACCTTCCGTTCTTTCACTCAGTGCGGAAATAATCTACGCAACTATTTTATTTTCTCGACCATGAAACAGGGAGGTACGAATATTTGTCCGACATGGCGTATATAATGAATAGAATTATACCTGTCTTGATATCGATTACATTTAATTATTCCCTCGTGTCTACGATCCAGTAACGTGAGCTTTGGCACTTGTGAATTATTATACATAATTGATGTGCAGACATGCTTTATTCTCTTTTTAATTGTTACGTACCCATTACTTAATAAGGTACAAAGCATAGAAATAACGGATGAATATAAAATTAAAAACGCAGTTTTGAAACGTATTATTTGCACTGCAGATAATAATTGATCATGAGCCAGAGTTTGAGATATGTTCTCAACGTTCATGCAAATACCGGTGTAAAGAAAATGAAAGGACAAATATCAGGAAACCCCTGTCCATGATATGCATCAAGAGGCTTTCTGTACTTATTCTCAATTGTATCTGCTCACAGTGCAGTATAAACACAAAGCAATGTCAATGGCTTGTCAACGCAAATCCCCAAGGCTGTTTAATGCCAATTCAAATTCCACCTCCATACTCTTCCATACTCATCTCCACCCCAGTCAGTGATCTAGTCTATAGTTTTACTATTACGTCATCACTTGCATTCAGCCAATCAGATATCACTACATTGATTTACTTCCTCATTCAAAGAGGTGATTTACTTCGAATTCATCTTAATATTTTTCTGTTTTTCTTTGATGATTGATGAAATCAATGTAGACTGCCGTTTTTATTAACTATATATTTATAGATAATAGCATGTTAACTTTTATTTTCAAGATATTCCCACATAAATTTTGACAATACCTGTATTTCAGAATAAAAACACCTGAGTATTTAAAGAAAAAAACACAATATGTTAAAGCAAACCAAATGTTTTGACATTCCAGAAAACGGACTCTAGCACGTAAACTAAGGTGAGAAATACATAATTTAATGCAAACATTGCTCTCTCTGAATTTATTTAATATTTATTTCAGGTATGTTTCCTAGAACCCATTTTGGACCTTCTTCCAAACATCAACTACAAAAGTAGATGTGGAGAAAAATTGGTAAGTTGAAGAGTTAGTAGTAATATGTGACGATCGAGGGCACAAGAGGAATTAACATTACGCTGTTGGTTTATATTGGGGGACTGTCTGGGGTACAAGGGAAATTTAACATTGAGGCTACATTGTTACATTGTTAGAAGTGTTGACATGAAATGGGGTTACATTGTTACAGTCTTAGAAAAAGATGACCGCAATAATGGAACAATTTCTGGGGCACTACGGGAATTAACGTGACGCCGCAGGTTTACATTGTGGGACACTCTGGGACACAACGGGAATTTAAGATTACGTCTCCATGCTGAAACATTTCTTGGTCACACAAAAAATGTAATGTTAAAATATTAATATACTATCCAACGCCAACTTTTTGATTACTATCTAACACTCACTGTTTGATTACCATCTAACACACACTTTTGAGCACATTCCAACATCTACTTTTTGGTTACTATGCAACATCCAATTTTTTACTAATATCCAACACCCACTTTTTGAGTACTACCCAACATTTCTTTGTGATTATTATCCAACACCCACTTATTGAGTAATATCCAACACCTAAGTTTTGATTACTATCCAACACCCACATTTTTATTACCATCCACCACTCACTTTTTTATTACCATCGAATACACCGTGTGTAGTGATCAACATCCCGTCATCTACCATTGAACACCCACTTTTGATTACTATCCAACACGCCGTATATAGTGACTAACATCCAGTGATCTACTATCCAACACTCCATATTATACCATCAACACGCCGTGTGTAGGGACAAACATCCCGTCATCTACTATCCAACACCCACGTTTTGATTACTATTCAACACGCCTTTTGTAGTGACCAATACATGGTCATCTACTATCCAACATTTCGCATTATACTATCCAATACTCCACATATACTATCCAACACTCAGTGTGTAGTCACCAACACCCCACATTTACTATCTGACACGACGTGTGTAGTGACCAACACTCAGCCATCTATTATCCAACAATTCGCACTATACCATCAAAACGCCGTGTGTAGTGACCAATACCCCACACTTACTATCCAACATGCCGTGTGTAATTACCAATACGCCACACTTACTATCCAACACGCAGTGTGTAGTGACCAACGCAGAGTCATCTAATATCCAACACCCCACATTATACCACCAAC
The DNA here is from genome assembly GCA_029931535.1 of Margaritifera margaritifera. Classification (NCBI taxonomy): domain Eukaryota; kingdom Metazoa; phylum Mollusca; class Bivalvia; order Unionida; family Margaritiferidae; genus Margaritifera; species Margaritifera margaritifera. The sequence goes on along the minus strand of JAQPZY010001568.1, from coordinate 703,053 downwards.
ACGCGGTGTTTGGTGACCAATACTTAGTTATCTTCTATGCAACACCCCTCACTGTATTATCCAACACCCACTTTTTGATTACTATTCAAAACGTTTTGTGTGGTGACCAAAAAATAAACCTACTGTCCAACGAACAGTTTAAGATGTAAAAGAAGGGTGATGAAATCCCTCAAGCATACTATCACACTACACCAAAACTTAAGTTCGGTACGCGTATGTGAATGGAAACGTCTTTTTTCACAAAGATCGAGAGAGAAAATGTGAAAGAGAATGCCTAAAGAAACGTTTTCTTTAAAAAATAACAACAAGCTAACACCATTTTTAAAAAAGATCAGCATGTCCAAGTGTAAACGCTCCATTATTTGTAAACTACGTCTTTGTTGGATTTTCTTTTGGCGGTCGTTAAATCCAACATTGTGAGGATCGTCATCCGCAGTCAACTCTGTGTCCTTGAACTTGTCCAATCTGTCAGGTTTCCATACCACTAAGATATCCAGATGTGTGTTCTTGGCTTCTTTTCCGTACGTCACGAGATTTTCCAGGTAAGCTGCTGCCATCCAGTTTGTTGTTCAAGAACAAGTCTACTTCGCGGAATAACGAATACATGAAAATGTTGACGAGAGCTACACGCATCGGCACCTGCATTGCTGTTGTTTTTTTTTAAAGAACTTTGACTTTCATGTACAAGTAACTTCGATTTGTTCTTCGATTCAAATTAGATAAGCGCTGAAGTTGTCAAAGATAACACATGATAATATTCTACCCATTTGTGATTCTTGAAGCGTCATTATCGTCGGTGTCATGGCAAACAGATTGAGTTCACACATGGAATATTTGCAAGAATCTCGGTGCTTCATTTTCTTTTTTAGTTAGTAATTCAAAACGACCGATATTCTGAGAGTTGTTGTTCTTCTTCTTTTCTTCTTCTTTTTCTGGGCGGCTGCGTATCTAAGAGGTCTGAAGGGTTTTCCAGGTCTCTTTCTGCTTTGTCCTTGATGTGGAGTAGACGAAGAATTAATGCCTTTGCCAGAAATGTGAAGCGAATTTATAGGGTATCTCGGCTCCCTAGGAGGCCTTTTGCTGTCTGAATCAGCACATTTTGTTCTGCGTTTAGCAACGCCTTTTTAGGACTTTGGTGGTCGACGAGTACGTATTGGAGAAATAATTTTCCTTGCGTTTAAGCTGCATCTTTAAAGCATGCAATCCGCGAGTGAACATCGGCTTTAAGACAGGTGCTACGGTACACAAAGCTGAATTTAACATATCTCCCAAACCATGTCCTCGTTATCGAGCGACTCCTCGGTACACATGATACAGCTGTTACAATTAACTGGAGAGTTTTTATCGCAAATGTAATTTTAAGGTGACTTTTCCTTTCGAGAATAGAATATTTTGTCAAACATCTCCTTTTATACTAATAATGACACTGTCAAAATACGATTTAATAACAGAAAGATAATGAACATGCACAAATTCTCGATGAACATGATACGTGTTTCCTCCTTCGTCGTAAGCAACTATGGTGGAATTCACTTTAAAAGGAATGACTCAGCAACTTAATAGCTGTATTTCCTACGAAGTTATACTCGACGACATCAGATTACACAAGTCTCAAGTTCAGTCCTTCGTTTAATTCGGTAAGGTTGCGAAAATAATAGTAGAATCGATCGTTGTTGTGAATGCCTTTTGCTTGTGGTGCTATGTTCGTGTTTTGACCTAAAATAGCAAGCAACCTGAGATACAATCTGATAGACAGAATTTGGCGTCGGATAAATTCATTTTTAGAGAATGAGAAATGGTATGATATTCGATCTGTACACTTTGGTGAGTTTTCTCTAGTGCTTTGCCAAACTGATCGTTGAAAATAGGTGTAATCATCTCGACGAGATGTTGAACATTAAAATAATATCCTGTAGGAATTCTCATGTCACAGATATTCAACTGAGGATTCGCTGGCTATGGTCTTTTGGATTTGTAAATGAGATGATCTGTTTTGCCCAATTGTTTTTGAACTTGTTCGTTGAATATTTCGACGAGGAAACTGGGTTAATCTCCAACAACATTCTTGACTTGAGTGGGATAAATGATTTATATCAAAGCCACTTTCCAATGAGCTTTGTGATATATTTGTTTGGGTTGAAGTAAGTTGGCTGTGAAACAGCATAATGTGTTGTTGGAAACTCTTCCTTAGAAGTGCTAAACAAAATTGATGGTATTAGTCTCTGAGGAGTCACTCGATGTCAAAAGATGGTTCCAGAAGAAGGCCGCTGCTATTATTGTAAGAGGAGTGATGACTAGCGTTGGCAAGGCTACTGTTGTTGTTGATACTGTCAGTATATTTAAAAAAAGGACTGGGAAGAAGATAACCAATACAACCGCTGAGTAAAATAGTCTACAATTGTTTATCTCCTGGTTGACAAATCAAATTTCCAATGGCTGCTCCAATGAGACAAAATTTCACAGAAAAAGACGATTTGTTTTAGGGCGACGTTCTCCACACCACACTCACAGTGGTTGTTTTTGTACTTCCTGGGGAAATGAACTCTGAGAAGGAGATGCAGCTGTCTTTAACGTCATGGTGCTCATTTTTAGTTCTTTTTATAGTCGATGACTTGTGAAGCGGTAATCCAAGAATCGAAACTGGGTTCCAACGAACTTTCACTTCTTCGACACAACGCTTTCCCACTTTACATGTGTTTCAATCGAGAATGCTTTTGATATCGTACACGTCGTCTTCTTTCTTGGTCACACATTGTTACTCGGGCAAGTAAAAAGTTCTTTTTAACATTTATCCGTTCACATCTTCCAATTTATAGACAAAAGGTTCAAGTCCATGTACTGGCGTCCAGTTGGGTAAATAATCTTTGTCAAAAGTGTGTTTTGTTTATGCAATGTTAGCACAATCTCCGGTGTTTAAAACTTCTTTTTTGTGATCGTTGACGTTCAAAACAGTCGATCAAATACAATCACTTCGTTTTCAGGTGTTACTTCTTCTGGAGCACATCCCATGCTACGATGGGACAAATGATTGAAAGCTTTTGCTAGACGTGGTAACACTTGATGTATTTCTAAAATATTCCCAAATACGTTCTTTCAAAATTCCTTGAAAACATTCTACGACACTGGCTTTTGTTTCAAGATTTTCAGTGGTGAACAAATGAATGTGTTTTTCTTTCCATTGTTTTCGAAAAGCTTAGTTCAGAAATTCTGTGACTTTGTCTGTTTGCCATCGTAGAGGATGTCGACAACTTTGTTTCAAGGCAAATTTTAAAGCTCGCACTAACTTGGAACTTATTTTTGAAGTCAAAGCAACTACCCAAGCTGATTTTGAACACACGTCAAGGTCACACAACAAAGATTTGTAACCTTGATTGTACGACGCTATCCGAGAGACATCCGCTAAATATGCTTGCCATTGATGATCGATGCCCGCTACTCTCCTTTGCCTTCCGGAAACTTTTCGTCGAATGGATTATGTAACGTGTACGTCAGTTGTTTTGAATTTGGTGTTAGAGGCACGATACATTTTTTTAATTCCTCCGTAGACAGCAGCATGAGCAGGATTATAGTAAATTCTTGCTAAAAGTGTATCCATGTGGTCGCTGTTGTTGCTGCTCCTCAATAAGTCACCCACTTATGCCTTCCCTTCTTTCGTTTCTTCTCCTGCTGAATAGAGTGACGACATCGTCTTTTTTACCCAAGTCTTCATTTCTTCAAGGTTGTCATACTGGGAGGAGGAAAAGGAGCACACGGAGTTTGAAACCCTTCTCTTGTTTATTTATTTTCTTCCAACCCTGTGTCCGTCGGTCATCGTCTGTATTGCGTTTTTTGTTTTCTACGCTTTACATGATATTCCTGAAATCTCTCAAAGTACTTTTAGCGGTCTCGTCTAAAGCTTTCTGGTGAAACAGTTGAAGACGTTGCAATAATTGTCCATATCGTTGCGATTTTTCCGTTTCTGACAAATCTGTTTGATCCACCAACGATTGTAATTCTTGTTGTAAGCGTGACTTCTCAATGTGATTAGGAGGTAAGTGTGGTGTCCGTTGTTCGTACGAACGAACTTTGGAGTTCCATCCACCGTTAGTAAGAAACTAAAGTTAATTTTCCTCCTTCCATAAGATCCAAGGGTACAAGTGTGATGTCTTTCCATAAAAGTATGTCATTGTAATCTTCTTCTTCATCATCTCATCTCATCATTCCTCCTAAAATAGGTTCAGCAATCGATCCTAACAAAGGAGAAGTCACTTTTAACAACGGTCTTATTACAATGGGCAGAAATTCTCGTTGAACGAGCATTTATTTGTTGTGATTGATGGGCATTTTCTTTTTCACCATTTGGCGAAGAACGTGACGATGTCGTCCTAATCGCTTTTACTGTCACTTGGTCAAAGACATCGTTCCTTTAAAAGCGTTCAAACGACATTCACACATGGTATCGATGATTTCTTTTGCTGCTTTTTGAATGATTAATTTTCGAATCGGGGCATTGAATTTGGCATGTTCTGACAAAACATCCCAATGTTTAGCAAAACGAACTTTGTGACATCTTTGTTTCAGGAGGAAAAAACTGAAGTGAATCTTATTAAAGACGTACTCTTTCCTACACTGGAATTCATCTCCACTGCTTGTCGGGACGTCGTATCAACCTGACGTTAGATCCTACTGATGTTTTCATCGAATTTAATCTTGCTGGTTCGTGTTTGGACAAATCTATTAAACTTTGTAGCACACTTGTCCTGTCTTGTACTTTTGTCTTAGGAGAAGACACGTTTTTGGCTGCAGCAGCAGCAGCAAGAATAGTAGAAGACGTAGACAGAGTATAAGTTTCGTTGAGAAATGGGTTTCCATTTTTTGATCAAATTGGCAAACACTGGTTCTAAATCAGGGCTGGCAGACATGATCGTTAACGGAGAAGAATAAGTGGAAGGAGACGGTCACTGAGCGAGGTTTTCTTGAGTACCTAAGCTTTCTAGCGACAGGTCCTCTCTTTCTCGAAGGAGTTGTTTTTTCCTTTTTTTCTTGGGGGTTTGCTCCTTCCTTCTTGTTCTTGTTAGAGTGTGAACTTGCTGTATCTCTCTTCTGTTTGGTCTGTCTTTTAGTTTGCTTGACCTTTTTAGCTTCAGCATTAGAATAATGACACCTCCTAATAATCAAACCCCATCTGGTTTGAGAATGGTTTGTTGTTGGGCTTGACTATTGATTCTTGGATCAGGCAGTTGTGACAAAGCTACTTTATGTTGAGAAAAAACGGTTTGATTGTTGTGGTATGTCAATGATGCCTTGTAATAACTCTCGTGTTGTCAAAGTGAACCATCTTAACACTTCTTTGTAACTAGCTTCTAACAAATGTAAACACACTTGTACATTTTGTTCGCAACAATTTGCATACAGTGCACGAATCAATTTGACAGGAGGATGAGATTGGAAGGAAGTCATGTTGAATATTATAATATTCTACAGCCAAAATGCTTCCGCAATAAATGTTGCCACACTTTACTAATTCTGGGTCAGTGAGAACGAAAATGATGATTAAAATCGTTGATTGGCTCTAGTTTTAAAGATATTATACTGGGTCAATATATACGACCCTTGACTTGGGAATGGCGGACGATAAGTGAGTTATAAAGGGAAGGGATCTCAGTTTAAACCAGAAATGACTAAAATAAATCTTTGATTGGATCTATGAATAAATCTATGACTGGGTTTTGAACAGTACTTGCTTTTGAGGCAAAACAATGAATGATGCAATCTGAAGCTGGTATCGCGTCATACATGATATGAATTGCATCATGTTATTCCTATAAGTCATGCATGATGCAATCATAACTAAGCTTACACCACTCTGCTGAAGAAATTGCCCTATATCAGCTATACGAATCATACAGTGTCGTGCTCTCTTATTTGTCAGTGTTTGATTTTGCAAAGGGACACATTTCTGTTTAGCCAAAGTGAACAGAGATGTCTCATACTTGTGTGAACAATGCAGATAACTTCTGCTATGTTTGTGGTGAAGTGACTTTTGCTACACAAAAGCGCAGTATAACCACTATGGTTAAGAAAGCCTATCACCTTTATTTTGGCTGCAAAATTGGGGATTAGGACAAGAGGTGGGCCACACACATATGCTGCAACGCTTGTGCAACAAATCTTCGCCAGTGGTTGAAAAGGAAAAGAAAATCTATGCCTTTTGCAGTGCCAATGATTTGGAGAGAGCACTGTGTATTATCCAAACATTCCATCAGCTATTTGGCCAGTACCCGACGGAGAAGAACTGCTGGTTCCTGATGCACCAGAATCATTCTCACTTGAGTCAGACGAGGAAGAGGAAGAGGATGAAACGTCTACTCCTGAACCATCAATGTCACATGACCCATGTTTTCTCCCATCCTCCTCCTCCTCTGAACCACAACTCATAACACAAGGTGAACTGAATAACCTTGTCAGGGATTTGGAACTACCCAAGAGTAAGGCAGAGCTGTTGGGCTCCAGACTACAGCAGTCGAATCTCCTGGCAGTTGATGTTAGGGTTTCCATGTTCCGTGACCGTCAAAAGGATCTTGTCCCATTATTCTTCATGGAAGGTGATCTTGTAGCCTGCAACAACATCGATGGTGTGATGGCAGCCCTCAACATCGTTCATGATCCAGATGAGTGGAGACTGTTCATTGATTCATCGAAGACGAGTCTTAAAGCTGTTTTGCTGCATAATGGCAGTGTTTTGCCATCAATTCCAGTTGGTCATGCAGCCCATATGAAGGAAACCTATGACAACATGAAACAACTTTTGAGGTGCATAAACTATGACCAACATCATTGGCAGCTTTGTGGCGATTTCAAGGTTCTTCCTCTCTTGCTTGGTCTTCCGACTGGATACACAAAGTACTGCTGTTTTCTCTGCGAATGGGATAGTCGTGCGAGAGATTCCCACTACATCAAGAGAGATTGGCCACTCCGACAGTCATTGGAACCTGGGATGAAAAGTGTTCAGTATCCACCACTTGTTGAATCAAGGAAGATTTTGTTACCACCCTTGCAAATCAAGCTGGGTCTGATGAAGAACTTTGTCAAGGCCATGGACAAAACACAAGCAGCTTTCAAGTACCTCCGTGGAAAATTTCCAAGGTTAAGTGAAGCTAAGATAAAGGAAGATGTCTTTCATGGTCTTCATATTCGTGAACTTCTTCTAGATGATGCATTTCACAGTACACTGCGTGGCAAAGAAAATACGTCATGGAAAGCCTTCCAGTTAGTAGCAACAAATTTTCTCGGAAACAACAAGGCAGACAACTACAATGAGTTGGTGTAAACTCTCATCAAGGCATACAAAAGCCTTGGTTGCAACATGTCACTAAAGATACATTTTTTGCACTCTCATTTAGATTTTTTTCCACCGAACTGCGGAGAAGTGAGCGACGAGCACGGCGAGCGATTTCACCAGGACATTGCAACAATGGAGAAACGCTATCAGGGCAAATGGAGCCCATCAATGCTTGCAGACTTTTGCTGGACAGTGACAAGAGATGCTCCATTTAATGAATACAAGAGTCAAGCCAAGAAGCGCCGAGTAGACACTGAATAAGGACTAAACTATGTTTATATATATACATAATAGCTTTTTGACTTCTGTTTCAATATATTTTTTATTTATATAACCCTTTTGCTGTTTTTTAAAGTGTTACATAAACAGGACAGGTGCAATATTATCATGTAAAGCAACCATAAACACAAGAAAAGACCTAGGTTTACAATTTAGGATTAAAAGTCTACTATGTACACAATATACATAGACGTAAAATGTAAAAACTTAAATATCTTGGAAACAGTATCCGATCAGTTGTTTTAATTGTCATATTTGAATTCAGCGCATCAAAATCCCTAATAAATAGCACATTTTATCTCTGAAGCAGACGACTTCTAAAAAATTGTAGACCAGTGTTATTAAAAAGAAAAGAACTGAATGATGTTTTTATAATTATTTTTTAGACACACGAAAACGAGGAAGGTGATGTATAAATGACTGGAAAACCTTCTTGACACCAATCGTGACATATATTCGTACGAAATCTGAAATAATCGAGTAAATAGGCACGTGACAATTGAGTGGCATCGCCGAAAGCATAATTTAGCCAAGATGTTCACAATTGTTTGGTTAACACTTGAGCTTAAGATTTATCACTGGGACTTTTAAACACCACCACATAATGTACATTGATACTGATGATGCGATGCCCTTTACTTTGTTGAAATAAATTTTGTGCAATTTTGAGTAATTATACTTGCGTTACCATGATGTCCTTTTCTTGTAAACCAAAGTTTAATTTCTTCTTCCTCTTCTCCTAAGATGTCATCAAAGATGACAAGATGTATTTGACTAAAGTCAGACACAATCCCATCGTCTTCGCCAGGAATTCCTTCTACAAATGAAATGGATTCTATTTGACTTTCTTTCAGGAACGTGTAAGCCGTATGGCACTTTTGTAACACCACATGATATGTTGTGGAGGACGATCAACCAAGTTTGATTTGTGTTCAATCCACACGTATGACAAAATCGGTTTTGCCTTAACCACTACTTCCAGCAATAAACATGTTATGTTAAAGAGATGGCGAAGATACATTGTCTCATAACTTTGACGATCTAACTTTTTTGTTCAATCACTTTGAAAACTGAGTATGCAGCCATAACAATTGTGTTTAGGTTTCTGAGATTCCATCAGCGACGCTAGACTATATATGCTTTGTATACACGTTGTATAAGCGATGGTGTAACACAACAAAAAATATTTACATTAAAAAATCCCAACAAAGTTCATGTTTTTCTTTCCTTCATCAGCCACACACAAGGTCTTTGGCATAATCAGCTACCTATTGTATTCAAACGTCGAATCCAAGACTTTCCAGTCACGTACGTCATTCCAGTCGTAAATTTGTTGGTGTATCCAATTTGCTATACACACTTCTTGGTAAGTATAAAGCGTTGATAAAATATGATGAATGTCTTCTTCACACGGGGCTACACAAGTCGTATTTATCACTATTCGCAACACTTTTAACATAATGAGTGTTTCGTGCACAGATGAAAATTGGGTGGTTAGGTTTTTGCATGCACTGTTCATTTGCCACACTGACTCTGCTGGTAAACGAAATCCAAGTAATGTAGTCACTAACACACACCCCACACGTCGTCCAAAATTCAATGGAATTGTCTCGTTGTGTGGAATCAGTTCTTTTAAAAGTAATTGATAATCCACTAAGTCTTGAACACGATGATTAATTTCCTTCCACGTAATTTGGTGTAACACTGATGACAGAAATTGTGGTATGGTAAGTCTTATAACGATTAGAGTCTTGTCGTGTGTTGGCACAAAACATCTCGTGACTTCTAAAATCACGAGATGTCGTGACTACTAAAAACCTACAAGATCTGGGTAGTAGTTGATAAGTGTCTGACCATTTGAGCATTTGCAAACTAATCAGCTTTTTATTGCATTCAGATACCACTGGTTAAAACATCCTTGTTGCAAAATATGCAATTGTTCTTTGCGTTTCGCTTGAATCTGTACAAAGTCTCTGTAATGTAAATGCGTTATGGAGGCTCTAATGGTAAACTAAGAATTCTCTCTTCTAAAGTATCCATGAGGATAATTGTCATGCCCCACCAAAAGAAGGTAGCGACAGCACGGAGACCATCTGGCGTATTCAAGGAAAGCTGAATCTTTATGGTCCATACGGATTGTCACGCCACAACTGAAACACTGTACTTAACTTCTTTGTCCAAAGAAGACAAATTCTACTCTTCCTAAAGATTTGGGAGTAGATCCTTCCAGATATGGAGACCATTTCCCTTTGAACGTCTGGAATCGATTTTCAAAATGTTCATAGCAAGAAAAAGCCACAGGAAATGTGTAATCTTTGAACTTGGAGTCAGTGGGACCATCACGCTGTTTCTGTGTTGGATTCATTATTCTCGGTGAGCGTCTGTACTCAACATGATCTTTCTGTCTTTTAACTTTTTTATACTGGAGAACGGTACCCGTACGGTACCGTGTTGTGATTGAGAAGTCGCACTTGTTTCTAATAGAAGATCTGATGCACTTTTACCAGGGATCGACTAACAATTTGATGATTTGACAAACGTACAATTTTGACAGGATCTATTGTTTTCACACGAAGGTCTTGATCTTGACCGGATCTTAAAGCATGTTTTAAGAAGTCAAAGTTCACAACTTGACTGGAACGATAGTTCAATGTCAGTCCTTTTACTTTGCACTTAGCATGAAGTTCTCCTTTTTTGTTTCTGTCCTGGTAGCCGTAATTGTTAGGTCCACCTTTAGCAAAACTCAAAATGGTGTCTTCGGGATATTCATTGGTCCAAGTTCCAAAACGTTCGTCTTCGATTCGTGGGTGATCGATGTGCATGCAACTATCGGTGTAAAAGTAAAGGACACGATCATCTAATGGTTCCAAGACAGAATACAATTTCAAACGGGTATTGACTGTCATCTATGCAGCTATGTGACATTGCCAAACTCGTCGGATCGTTGTTCATCTGTACAATATTTCATTTGGTACTGGGAAATTAATTCCCCGGTAAAATTGTGCGCTTTCCGCTGCCTCTTGAATGTAAAACTTGTATTTCGTGAAGAGTAGCATTTTCCATCAGTCATGTCAAACTCATCGTTGGATTGTTGGGCGTGCTGAATTTTATCCAAGATTTTGAAATAAGGTAATTTTGCTGGAGTACTAAACTTGATCGACGCAGGAGATTTCAAACTGTCGTGAGTGATCGATAGTCTCCAACGATCTTCATTTTGAGTTTGACATTGTCATTTCAATTGCTCTAACATTAACTCCAATAAATCCGTAATGGATACAGATGCTTTCTCTGCTGGAACTTGATACCTAAACTATTTAAATTTTGACTGTGTAAGTGTAAGCTATCGTTCTAAATGTTCTGGAAGTCACTTTTTGGGTAGGTCGAATGTAAAATTAATCTTCAGGGGCTACCGATCAACTTTCTTCTAGGCTGATCTTGCCTCTCTATGTCTTGTAGTGGAAGTAAAAGTAGATGGTGTTGATTCAGGATCACTCATGTCTTCTTCGAAATCTTCTGCGTGAATTTCTGCCAAAACCTCTTGGAGAGTGTTGGGTAACACAGAACGTCGTCGTCGCATGGCTTCTGGTTTCTCCTTGAAAGTTTGTAATCATTTCATGATAGCAGATGTTTCAAATTTAATTTGACTAGTTTAAATCTCTCTCCCTATATAGAGAGAGACTCTCTCACCCTATGAGAATACACTCATGCAATTTTCAATCTGTGAAGATGGAAAGGTCACAAAAAATCACACTTCTCGTCATAGATTCACAGACTGTCATTCGAAAGTACACTTCCAACAAAACTTCGGACTATTCCACTCGATATAAAAGTCAAGAATACCTGTTATGTATGTCAGGATAAAGGACATTGGGCTACAAAATATCCACCACGTCAAAGAAAAGAAACCTCCACGACAGGAAAAAGGAAAGACAAATGTAAAGATGTCTGTTATCAATGTCAAGAGAAAGGACATTTGTCTTCAAAGTGTCCCAAGAAAGTCAAATGAGAGAAAAAGGAGATATCAGAAGAAGGTGAAAAAAACCCATTCCAGAACAAAATTCAAAACGGCAATGCAAGCTGAAGAAACAGAAGCAGAACTCATGCCAGTGAAGAAATTTAAAAGTGAAAGACAACGAAAAAAAAAGAATAAATTGACTTTGTGCTGTGTTTTGAAATTTCATTGTGATTCCTATTCGCGAGTATATATCCAAAACGCAAGTGTATCTTTGTCTTGATTTGTTCTTTTAGTATGAATAAGATACTCAAACACGCTTTTACTGACAAAATAACGGAGTGTTTCATAGTAAGTGTGGAGTGTTGGATGGAAATCTGGGATGTTGGATAGTAGATATGGTGTTGTCACTCCTTTCGTCAGTTAGTAAGAGTGAAGTGCTGGTCACTCAATTCGGCAAACAAAATTTATAATTTTTATACATATATTTCACAATTAGTAAAACAAAATATTGAAATTATAAATTTTATTGCTAAAATTTGTACAAAAATGTAATTTTTAAATTTGTCTCGACAGTTTTTAGTCTTCGCAAAATTGTATTTTTCTAAAATTTGTAAAAGTTTTATTTACAATTTTTACATTTTTACATTTTGATGGAAACTTCTTTTTAATTGCCGCTAAATTGCGTATTAGTTTAGAAATTTTAGTATTACCTTTAGTCTCGTCCATATGTTAACATTTTTTCTGACATTTTTTAGTCTGCGCTAAAGTCCGTATGTGTTTTTGTAGGATTTTGTGTCAGTCCCAGCTAAATTTCGTGAAACACCCACGATATGACACCTCCAGGCTCACGACTGTTGAGAAACAATAGGAGTTTGACATCTCCCTCGCCAACAGATTCTAGGCTCTTGCTGACCTTAATGATGACTCCATAGAAAAAAGTGGGAACGAGTCAGAAGCACATTCACGTCACCCTGTGAGGAGATGTTGGAATAAAGAAGACGGAAGCCCAAGAGCCGGCTGTCAGAAGATACACTCAAGAAGACTGAAGACAGACGAGAAATCAATTAGAGACTTGTACAGGCAAAGACCAGAGCATACACACAGCATCTTTAGGAGGAATACAAGGTAAAAATAAGGAAATCAGGAAGAGGGCGAGAAAAGATAAGCGGCAAAAATAAATGACATGAGGACCCTTACAACATCACACAACAACTATCAGGGAGGAAAGCCACAAGCCTGTATGCATAAAGGATGGGAATATCCTGTGCAAACCGGCAGAACAGCTCGACAGGTGGAAGAAACATTTCATCAGCTTGCTCAGGAACACAGCTGTGGAAAACCCATCCATCATAGAAGAGGGAGAGGATCTGGATATCAACATAGGACACATTACCATGGTAGAGGTCATACAGGCAATCAGGAAAATCAAGAGTGATAAAGCCCCTGGCTGGACAACATCCCACTAGAAATCTTAAAAGTAAATGTCACAGTTACAGAGGACACCTTGATTAACGTTCTACATGAAATTTGGGTCAAAGAAGAAGGCTATGTTGTCAAGATTCTCAAGAAAAGAGACCTTGGCGATTGCTAGAACTGGAGAGGTATTAAATTCTTATCGCTACCGAGCAAGATTTTTACAAGGCTGTTTTTGAGAGGACCAGGTCTGCGGTAGATTCCAGGCTGAGAGAGAAATATGCAGGATTCCGGATTGGGAGATCGTGTAGACCAGGTAGCAACACTCCGCATTATCATCGAACAGTCCCTAGAATGGTAGTCACCCATGTATGTGCATTTTGTAGAGTTCAGGAAAGTATTTGACATAGTGGATAGACGCAACATCTGGAAAATCCTGAGCTATTACGGCATCCCAGAGAAGATGGTCAGGATTATCTAGTGCCGCTACAAAGACACAACCTGTCATGTCATACATAGCACAGACTGGTCTCCTTTCTCTGTTGACACTGGCTTCAGGCAAGGATGCTTACTTTCATCGATGATCTTCTCACTAGTGATAGGCTGGGTGATGAAGATGGCAATGGACCAAACACGAGGAATAGAGTAGACCTTGACTCAAAAACTGGAAGATCTGAACTTTGCTGATGATATTGCACTGCTGTCACCCACATCCCAGCACATATAATTAAAGACAGAGATCATACCGTAGCCCGAACTACCGGCCTATAGATTAATATCAGCAATAACATATCCCTGCGAGTCAGTACAAACCAGGATGCGCCTATTCTCTTAGAGGGACAAGCCACTGAGAATATTGACAAGTTCACTCGCCGTAGCAACAGGCCAATCTGGAGGAATGATAACATCCACCTGAAAACAAATGTTAGACTGTTCAAATTCAACGTCAAATCAGTGTTGCTCCATGGGGCAGAGACCTTGAGGCACACAAAGAACTTGAAACATAAGATGCAGGTCTTCGTCAGTACTTGTCTCCGACAGATCCTGAGCATCAGATGGCCAGACCGAATTCCCCAACCAGGAGTTATGGTTGAGAACACAACAAATACACATATCTGAAACCATTAAGGAACGCATAGTGGAGATGGATTTTACATACTCTACGGAGAGACCAGCCCAACATCGCTCCCCATGCCCATAAGCAAACGCAATAGAGGAAGAAAAGCCATGACTCAGTGAAGAACCTTTGACACCGAGCTTAAGACCATCCGCGTGCCCTGGAGGGAAGCAAAACAGATAGGCCCAATATCGTGACAAATGGAGAGCTGCAATGAAGGTCCTATGTTTCAGAGGAAACGAAGAGAAATATATATATGATGACAGTTTCGGAATTTTTGTACTACATATAGTCACGTCCATTTTTTTAGTGTATTATGTGTCGCTTCCTTTGATTAAAGCAATTTGTAACATTAGTACAATATATGCAAATTTACTGACATCGCCAACATGATCTGAGGTATAGGTAATGCTTTATATCTAAATCTCGAATATATGCATATAGCCACTAGCCAGCAGGTCACTACACGCGTCATATTGGATAGTAAGTGTGGGGTATTGGTCATTACACACGGCGTTTTGATGGCATAATGTGGGGTGTTGGATAATAGATGACTGACTGATGGTTACTACTCACGTCGTGTTGGATAACAAGTGTGGAGTATTGGTCACTACACACGGCGAGTTGATGGTATGGTATTGAGTGTTGGTCACTACACACGTTGTGTTGGATAGTAAGTGTGGGGTATTGGTCACTACACACGACGTTTTGGATAGTATCTAAAAGTAGATGTTGAATTGTATCCACTTTAACGTTACATTTCCGGTTGTGCCCCAGAAATATCTCAAAATGGAGACGTCATGTTAAATTTACAGACTGTCCCACGAAGTAAACCTACGGCGTAATGTTAATTCCCGTTGTGCCTCAGAAATGTTTCCATTATTGAGGTCAACCTCTTCTAACAATGTAACAATGTAGCCTCAATGTTAACTTCTCCTTCTGCCTCAGACAGTTCCCTAATGTAAACCTTCGGCCTAATGTTAATTCCCCTTGTACCACCGATCGTCACTATTACTACTAGAGTCAGTAATAAATGTGTATCGTTGATTTATCACTACTAAACAAAAAATAAATACTATGTCGCAATTTACCCAAGTCTTTTTCAAGTTTTCCAAATTCACCCTCTAAAAGTCTTTTCGATACACTTTTAGCTCATTTATAGTGTGTTCTAATTTCTAACTGTTTTTCTTATTATCTCGCTAAAGTTGTTCTTCTGAGTTACGTGTAACATTTTTGTTCTGGTTACGATTTTGTTCCAGATGTGTTTAGCGGCCCAACAGACGCATAACAATGGAAACCAAAGTCTCAACGTTGATGAAATTATTGTAGGAAGACGATATGCTCCCTTCGGTGATTGTCCAGCTTGTTGCGACATTGATTTCTGCAACAACGATTGCAATCAAAATAACTCTGTAGCCACCATACACGGTACTGAAGCACCAGTTACAAGTACACTAATAACAACATCATTCACCATTACAAGTGCACCAGTAACAACACTAATCACTACAAAACCAACATCAACAGCCACCCATTCCGTATTGACGCAAGCAACCCAACTTGTCACGCATGTGCATCAAGAGCATACAAGTACTCATATGCCGAAAACCACGAATGTAGTACTAGGTATGTATATCTTAATTTAAATGCTGATATATAGTATAGACTGACTCCCTAATATCCCAGAAACAAGTGGGGTGAAAGGGGGAAGGATGTATCAATGCCATCAATACCATTATCTTTTCAAGACCTCTCGTCGAAAGGAAAATACGTACATATAAGCTTCAAAAGCTTTTGTCGCAGAATAAAGCATTTAATAAATGTTACAAATGTTACAAACAAACGAAGTAATACTAATGGAAATTCAACATGGAAATTAAACACTGAAACTTTATGGACAAATATAAATAGCGGTATCCACGTAAGTCTTAGTGCAGATATATTTTGGGTATGCCTCAGTATTCATAAAAATGCACACTGATGTATCAAGGCATGTACATCGCTATAATGAAAGACCCAACATACGTGTTTTTTCATCATTAATATTGCTGCCGCAAGTAGACTCATTGAATTTACTTATATAATACCATGTCTGTTACTGTCATATATATAGTGGTCAGATAAATTTCCATTATGATCATTTTCTATCCCATTATTGCTGCAGGTTGTTCACAGTATGGAGGTGGCTATATTCAGACGAGACATTTATGCATTAAGTTCCATTTTGGCATCTGCATTTTCTCTAATGCCACGACAGCATGTGCCAAGGAGGGAGCTATGTTGGTGACTATAGATACAGAAGAAAAGATGAGCGAAATCTGGAGTGAACTGCACGAGATTTCAGGTCAGTTTCGATGCATGTAAAGTGCCATAATTGTATGTAGTTAGAGAATACTTCTGATAAGTGTATTGTGTTTTCCTGTGGGATGACACAATAGCTATTATTGTTTTAATTACATATTTAGTGTATAGAGGACTGATATTCTGTTTAAAAATTTGAATAATTCCAAGTTGCTGATTCGAAACATGCAGTAAAATATAAATTATTACCTTTCTCAACAATTTAGCTGGATATCAGAATAATATATGCATATATTGCAACACAACTGGATAAAAGCAGACTCAAAGTATGATAGTGGATACGTAGATATGTCAAAATTAAATCAGCATGTCTTCATTTTCAATAATAGGTATTTTCAAAGGGTAAAGCATACAACTATATTACATAAAGATCTTAACATCACGTGATTCATGTAGAGCCAGCGCAGCGCCACGCTCGAGAAAGTAATTCTTATGGCAACACGTATCATTTGCAATGTGATGGAGTTGAAAAACCTTCGTTTCTGGTTTTCTTTTTCAGGCTTCTTTATTGACTTTTTACGTAAAGTATTTCGGCAGAGAATACAAATTTCAGAACAAAAAAAAAAAAAACACACAAAATAAACAAACAAACAAGCAAAGCAAACAAAAATACATTTCCCTTATAAAAATGCATGAATGTAAATGTTCAGTATTCAACAAAGATGTTAACATTCCACGCATTACAGATTCACAGGTGAAGACCATGCACGTGATGCTTTGCAAAACATTTCCAAGGAATATTGTTGTTGTTCTCGCGTATTTATCTGCTTACAATTTTGGAAGCGTCGAGTCAGCACACGCAGTACTAACGTGTGAAGTTGCGGTCCTCTCTCCTAGCCTTTGCATATTCTATATTAAATTAATATGTTGAATTAGTCTTTACAACGCATACACATATAATAGCATTCTTAGGTGTATGATTGTAGATTTTAATTTTTAATTTTAATAACTATTCATGATTCTCTCTCCTTCTGGAGCAATTAGGTATATATATATTAGGTTTTATCTTTGCAAAGGTCATATACCAGACCTTTGGATTGGGGGTTCTGACGTAAATCACACAGACACGTTCTACTGGCAAACCGGACGTGAAGTTTTTCCTTACACCAACTGGGGAAAGATTCGTCCACAGCCTAACGATCCTCTATATCACGACCAAGACTGTATTATTTTACACAGATTGGATAACTACACATGGTACGATGAGCCGTGTTACCGACAATATGGATTCATTTGTGAGCATCCAATTCAGGCCATTCATACAAGTAAGTAAAGGCAAAGAAAGGAATATCCATGAATTTAACATACATGCTGGAGCCCTATTTCCAGTATGACGTTGCAAACATTAAACATTACGTTGGCGCAGTTCTTATTGTGTGATTCATACCTTATATTCTCCATAAATGCTCAGAATTTCCCCAACATAATCTTTATGACATGTTATCTGTATAAAATTTTTATGTCCAAAAGTAAATGGTAATTCTGAAAAAATAAATATCCATTATCAGGTAAATAACCTCATTAAATCATGGAGGATATCCGATTAGCAGTTTTTCATTGGATGAATGCTAGTGATGACGTAACAGTAACATTAAGGATCGGATGAAGACTGTTCGAGTGGCCGTTCCCAAACCGAAAGCGGAAAATAATTTCGAATAAGTGTTTACAGGGAAGTTTATAAAAGTATCCAGTAATAAGAGCACGTACGGTGAATGTTCACTTGTATGTGATTCTTAAATCTACACTCCTTGGGCCGCAGTGAGAAAAAAAAAATAGATTTATTATTAAATCCAGTGGGAAAAAAAATAATCATACAACTGTCAATAATTGTCAAATGAAGACAGTAAACACAGATATTTTGTGTGGAAATGTACGTATAAAGATAAACCAAAAGACCGATGCAGACTAGAAATATATTTTTGTGGACAAAATATGTATATGTGGTGAAGGGTTGTAGTACAACACACAACCAGTCAAATGTATAATTTTCTTAGTATTTCATTTCCAGTTTACAATATAAATATGTTTCAGATTTAGACATTTACAGCATAATTATTTACCATAATAGTTTTAAACAGAAAGCAATTCCGGTTTCCTTCATTAATCAAAAGGTACACAACATACGTCATCTTGTGAATCACACGATCGGTTCCATCAGCTGGAGAACAATCTTGGATGTGTCATGTATGTTCAGGACCACATGGACTGGAATACAGCCAATAATTATTGCAGAGGGAATAAATCGCATCTTGTCAGTATTGAATCAGAGGAGAAACAAGTGGCCATATACAGATTTATGAAAACACGTAAGTATACTTCAGCAATCGTATAGACATTATGTTGTATTTATATTTTAAAACGAAGATTGATAAGAATGAACGACTGTAACAAACACAGACGTGCTGAATACAAGACAATTCTGGAAGATACACGCACTCCCTTAATCTCTCTTGGTGTCTCTTTTATATTAACCTTGACGTCAGAACCTCCAAACCGATCGATAGGTTGATAGACACGGTATCGCTGGCACTGTGTAATCTCTACTAATGTTTAATAATTTTGTTTGCATCTAGTCTGTCTTTAAATAAACTAAACACGTATAAAAGAGATACGGTCAAAAAAAACTAATTATTTTGTGAACTGTGGAACAAGCCTACGTGTTGTGGAATATATTAAATACCCTATTCACGATAATGAAGGTCGCTGATTATCTGAAACTTATTTCCAAAATTGTCAATGTATTTTTTTAGAAAAAAGCCTACATTAGGGTAAATAGTACGCAAATAATAGCCTTAAACATCAGACCGTTTTCACTGCATCTCTGTCATCGCATCCGAACGAGGAAATCTCACCTGGTTTAATTTAAAAGGCGGCACGTACAGGAGCTTATTCATTTATTTATTTATTTATTTTGTCTCTGAAACAGGCAGCGTAGCATATATTTTCATTTTTGATAGGTCGTACATATGACATAAGCTTATATTTACCGGTCTTACCATGAATGTATTGCAGTTTTGCAAAACATTAACTTAATGGTGTACAGGAATTAGTTGGCTCTGTCCATGAATTCGTCGTAACCCATCTCTGCTTGATCTCTTAAGCCACAAGAAACAAAAACAGGCCTTTTTTGTTTAACATTTACAATATTAAAATATTTACACTACTGAATATTACGTGCAGTACGAGAGAGAGAGAGAGAGAGAGAGAGAGAGAGAGAGAGAGAGAGAGAGAGAGAGAGAGAGAGAGAAAGAGAGATGAGCGCTGTGAGATAATCAATGCTTTATAAGTGTTGTTTGATTTCATGATGATGATTGTTTATTTGTGTTCATTTAGGGGACGTATTTTTTAAACAACGACCACCAGTTTGAATCGCTTTTTATATAGCCGTGTTAGTCATACAAAATATTGCATCTATAGGAACAAATATTTGTTATATGGTACAGATCATGCCGTGAAAACCTGCACGTCTCGCCATAGCAGGACTTAGTATTTTGTTAATGCTCTGACGGACCCGCTGCGTCATAAAACTTTTGTCTACTCCAAATCTTATTCGAAAATACGTTTACAAAGCTGCGGGTTGTATTTTGTACCTTTCAGGCAAGATTTTCAAGTTTCGAGAGTAGCATGTATTAATCAAAATGTTAAGCAAACGTTAATGACTGGCCTCGAGAACAAGTTTTACACTGGGCATTATTCTGGCGTTTTGGAAACCTTGGTTATGATTTTGTGACGTCATTAGTCCAACCAAAGTGCAACAGAGGTTTCTTCTTTGTTCAACAGAAGCAGTATGGTGGTCACCTGAGTCCACAATATTTAGTCATTGTTACTCTCTAAAGTACAATGACGGTTTATAAATTTCCATCATAATTCCTCTTGTCATCTTTCCGTGTTGCCAAGACTGTGTTATGTTCGATCAAGTTTTCGTCGGAACCGATATCTTGATCAGAGTGTCAGGACACACCCCTAACCTTTTAGAGAAATTAAGCTAATTGGTAAACAAGATGCGATAAGGAATATGTATACATTGAGGTCTGCTCTTGAATCCAAGGTTGTAAACAATTGAGGTAGTTTGCATTAATTATCCACGAAATTTCGACATATGAAAAAAGCGAGATTGCAGCTCTAGATGTAAATCGAAAAAGCACCAGATATGTGATTTGCTACATTTTTAATTTTGAGAAGTGGTGGCGAGGTTTTACAGACTTTGAACTCGAAATTTATCTCTATTTATTTCTCTGTAAAAACAAAGCTTTCACTAATCACGTACTAACAGGTGATTCCAAATTCATGCAAACAGAGCTTTACGTATAAAATAAACGTCAAATTGGCGCGACCCTCGCAAAGACTGTTATCATTGATGAATATTCATCAAACACGACCATGTTCTTTCCAGAGGTTTTCTAAATATGTTTAGAAATGGTAATTTACTAACATCCTGAAAATTTGTATTGATATGTTATTCCATTTTCAGACAATGAAAACGCTTATATTTGGATTGGCCTTCATTCTACATTAATTACGCCACACAACCAATACGATTGGCGATGGCAGGCAGGATTACCTTATTCGTACATGCACTGGGCATTAAACCAACCTGACGGAACAGGAAACTGTGTAGTCATGTATATATATGGACATTGGAGGAGCTTGCACTGTTCTACAGAGCATAGTTTCATATGTGAGAAATATTAATTCTTAATATGAAATAAAGTTCTGGAGCTCATATGTGGCTTCCTTGTCATTTTATGTTTTAGCATATCATATATTTGAAGGCTAAAGTATATTGCAAGAGTATTGTGAAGAGTTGCGGTTGTGAGCGAGTCCTTTTGCGACTCTATCACATATCAGGGTCCATATTTGATCACTGTCTGAGCACGGAGTATCAAAACTAGAAGCATCGAGAATCTTCTTTGTAACTGACAAATCCCTGAATCAGAGACAACCACGAGTAATAATGACAACAACGAGTAATAATGACAACAACGAGTAATAATGACAACAACGAGTAATAATTAGCATAGATTATTTTTATACTCAAAGATTTTATGTTGAAAAGTTTACATTACTGTGGGTAATGTTTGTTTCACGTTGAAGTGTTCGCCAATATTGGATGAAAGATAGTGAAGTTACAACAATATGAGTTTGTGCATGTTATATAGTGAAATTGGCCAAGGTGTCATACCCATACTAAACCAGGTGGCTTTGTAGTCAGACAAGCTTAGCATCACAGACTTTATTGCGTAATAAATCACTCATAGTCCGGATTGAGATTATGTAGCTGTATGGAACTCACAAAAGTTTTAATTCGAATAATTATCTACAGATGATGCGAATTAGAATAAGGTAATATATATATACCTGCCAGATAAAATAATATACCTGTCTGATGCCAGATAAACTAGGTTTATCTGAGAAAACTATATATTACCTTAATTTTTGAAAAATTATCAATCAGTAATTTGCAATCACAATAGGTTAAACGATGTCTGAGAAAACGAAAATTTCTCATTTTCTGCCAATTTGTATCATATGGAGATAACAAAAAAAACAATTTTGTATCACAGGTATAATTAAGATACTTGTCAGGTAAACTGAGGTAACCATCTATCACGTGATTTTTTTGTTCTCTTTTTTAATTTCGTGAGCTATAATTAGCATTCTTATCATGTAAAAAAATATATATGTAGATATATGCCCATTACCTGCCGATTTTAATTATCAGGAGGTAATACGAAATAGTATCATGTAATATGTAGACATCTGAAGGATAAAAAGAAAAGTTTTTTTGAGGTAACTATATATTACCTGATTTTTGTGACTTCATTTGCCATACAGCATTCAATTAAAACTTTTAATTAAAAACGATTGACTGACAGCTGGTAGTACCAAGGCTGGACTTGGAGATTCGTCAATTATATTGTTTTAAAAAGTATGTAGGCCGAAGAAGTGTATGGGCTGAAACTTGCATGCCTGGCACAGATTGTATTGTAAACATTCAATGAATTTCCAAGTTTATATTTTGAGACTTAGCAAAATATAAATTTAAACTGAATTGAGACAAGAGGTCCCGGTATAGACTTGAACTCCCATTTATAGCAAAGTTTACAATCATACTTCCGACCATTTTACGGTAAAAGTTTAAAATGACATGCTTCACTTAATATAATGCTTGACAGAGATCCATTTTCATTTGTTTCAATTGTTTTTTATGATATTGTTTTCTGTCAAAAACGTTAGGTTAAACCTAATTGTTATTGTTATCACTGTCATACAAACCTGCTGTAATCTGGTCTTCAATTTAGGAATATACTTCTGCCGCAAATGTCATCATCTGGATAAGTAATAAGACAGTAAGCTTTACGTATGATGCGGACTTTTTTTCTTAAACAGATATCAATCAATGTTCATGTCAAGTATTACTTTTCTTCGTCTATTTCCTCATTTCACACACAGGTGTGAAAACTGCTTCTCAATGTTGGAGGCATTTGGCGGAATTTTATACATAAAAATGCAATTTAATTTAACGGTTTACAACAGAAGATCTACCTCAGCAATTTACTTGATTGCACGTACGTGTATTGTATTAGAGATCTGCCTCAGCAATTTACTTGATTACATGTACGTGAATTGTATTAGAGATCTACCTCAGTAATTTACTTGATTACATGTACGTGTATTGTATTAGAGATCTACCTCAGTAATTTACTTGATTACATGTACGTGTATTGCATTAGAGATCTACCTCAGTAATTTACTTGATTACATGTACGTGTATTGTATTAGAGATCTACCTCAGCAATTTACTTCATTTCATGTACGTTTATCTTATTAGGCTAGAAGTATCTAGCTAACTAGTTTTGTTGTAATAAAAGGATAAAGATGAGGATGTCTTCTTTAAAGAAGAAACAGTTGATATCGACTCTCTCTCTCTCTCTCTCTCTCTCTCTCTCTCTCTCTATATATATATATATATATATATATATATATATATATATATATATATATATATATATATATATACTCGCGTATAAACCGGGCCCAAATGCAAACAACATAGATCCTGATCTGCGGTCGTATAATGCGCTGGCAGATCAGGGTCTATGTTGTTTGTTCTATTGAGTAGTCCTTACAAACTACATAGACCAGATCTGCTGGCGCATTATGCGACGGCGTATCTGGGTCTATGCAGTTTGCAGTTGGTAAGCGATTATACGCGAGTATATACGGTATATACATTACATAAATGCATACATATCAGATGAGGCTTATATTAGTCATTAGTAATCTTTCCTCGGCTTATTTTCGAGGAAGGCTTACTTTCAAGGTAGGCGTATTTTGGAGTACATATATCGGTAGACGATCGGTGAATGGTTGATGAGTATCTAAAATTACCAATATATATTACAAAGAACGTGAAAGAATTGTTAGATCCAAACTTTTCAATGCAGCATTTGCATAAACCAAGGTAATTCTTTTTTAACTGATACTTGAGTTTACACTTAGATTTTGACCAATAATTTCGAATATGTGCGTTTCTTCCCTGAATGCAAAGTTTCTCTCTGCACGTTAAGTTAATATGCAGATGACATATACATTAAATATATTAGACAGTTAAAATGCAGATGAGATATACATTAAATACATTAGACAGCTTATATTCGAGACGGCTTATTTTCAAGATGTCATACTTTCGAGAGGAAAACGCGTAGGAATCGGAGAGAAAGAGAGAGAGAGAGAGGAAACAAAAATGGCAAAGCATGAGACAGTCAGTCAAGAGCTTTCAAGATCTACATATTCCTATTTCAAGGGGGACAACCCGAACAAATGACAATTATAAGCGCAACAAAGCAAAAAAAAAAATATATTTGCATAATGTTGCATTACTGAAATGAAAATCAGAGAATATTTTCCTAACATAATCTGAAAAAGCAGAAAACTGTTTACTTTAAACTATTTACATTTTGGAATCTCAGGTATTTTAATTGGCAAGAATACTCTTTTGCCTTTAACTGACCACATGTGATCTATTTAACTGACTGAAAGAAAGGAAACATAAAATAATATGGCAACATCAAACACCCCCACCCCCCTCACACAGATATATATATATATATATATATATATATATATATATAGTGTGTGTGTGTGTGAGAGAGAGAGAGAGAGAGAGAGAGAGAGAGAGAGAGAGAGAGAGAGAGAGAGAGAGAGAGAGAGAGAGAGAGAAAGAGAAGTGTATGTGTCATTTCTGTTTTTGGTTCTTAATAAATTAAATATAAAAGAAATTGAAGAAAATTGTACAGGTACTATCAAACGATGTTCTTACATCGATCACCTAATTACCTCATGTGTAAGCTAATTTAAACTAGATTTACTTGTCATAAACAGTTTGTCCATCCATCTACACATAAAAACATACTTGTATGCATACATATGTACAGCGCATACATACTTTTGTAGGTTTACATACAAACATATGGAGAGACGGACAGACCGATATGATTTATCTATAACGTATTCATATACATAAGTAAGTACATACAATCTATGATGTATATGATTTGTTCAGCTCATATCCGACCCGCCTATGCATGCTCACGCTTGTTCGCTTATAAGAAGCTTATAGTTTTAAAGCTGCTGTACAGTAAATTCGATTGTGTAATGTTAACAATTCTCCTTATGTATCAATCTCACCGCAAACGTTACCGTGTCCAACACCAGATAAAAATGGTCATATTTGCTCTGCGTATTGTTTCTTAACTCTTCTGTGTCGGAGGTAAGCAAAATCATATACCGTTATTGGAGGCGAAATTGAGGAAAACATGGAATTCTTCTCAGATGTTTTCTGAAAGATTTATTGAAAAGTTAAACCAGAAGGAATTAAAAGATATTACACAACTAGTAATCGACATCACTTGCTGCAAATTCTCTGCACTCAAGAACAACATAAAAAATATATTGCTATTATTGTTAACTACTTTTGGTTAACCAATGGTTGTTGACAATCGGAGGTTCGGCAAAACGTATGTTGTTGAATATGGACGGATTAAAGCTCATACTTCATTGCTTCAAAATGGAGATGAAAATATATTCCACTACTTATGTAGCCATTACTAAAATGGATTTCTGAAAAGTGCATAACATTCGACTAATGTCTCCACTGGCTATTATTTGCTAAATATATTCTACCAAAAAGTTTTGCTTCACTTTTATTTATCTTGACTCTTTACATTTTGACATGTTGAATTTCTTATAATTATTTTTTCTTTAAAATTTTCAAATTTGAAATAAATGTTAATGTAACACGACATCAAACACCCTTACTGCTTATGACTCACAATACCTGAACACGATCTCATAACACGTGTAATTTTATGTTTTTCGTAATTTGTTTCAACAAGAAGGAAATAGGGACAATACAAGAGAGCTTTATATCAATTGCAACACGCTCGGGCCTTTCCTCCAATGTATGTGACATGGTTCTATTTGGCCTAGTGTGCTTGAGCGTGAGACTGAGTTCTCCGCCATTTTCCGGCAATTTCCCCCTTTTTACGCTGTATCAATCTATGAGTATGGATGTTGGTAGAAAATCACGCGGTGTTCCGATTGAGCTTTATAGTTCCTTTAAAAAAAATAATACCCAGAAACTCAGGAGAACAGTTAGAGTCATAGAAAGGGATACATGATTCCGTGAATATTAGTATATAGGTAGGTAATTCTGCACAAAAATATTTTTTATAAAGTATCATTATAAAGATTAGGTTATAATGTTTACAATACTCTCATTGAATATCGTACTAAATCACAAAGCATAAAACAAAATAATTAAAAAAATCATTTACATTGAGATTCGAACTTCTGTCCTTATGGGGAAAATATTTGTTTGGGACAAAACTCAGTTAAAAGATTTATTTGCTGATATTAACTCAGTCCAACAGAAGAAAAAAAAAAGAATAATAGGAGCGGATACCGATGTTTCAATAAACATAATAATTTGATGCTATTAACTGAAACAAGAAATAAAAAAACTAAAAAACTAAAGCAATAAAATAAAAAATGAATATTTTGAAGCGAATACCGATGTTTCAATCGATTACTCCAGATTCAATATGATTTACACAGGTAAATGGTGCAAAACGGATTAAAGCTTTCGCCAGCTGTGTACGTGTTTATTACAAATTGTTTTAATACTTGAAGATTTGTTCTCCTTGGCCTAGAAGTAGAGGATATGCAGTTAGCTATGAAACTATTAACTTTAACTCTGGTAGCAGCTCTCACGCTCATCTTGATTGCTGGTGAGTACAAATTTATATTAGTTTGTATGTTAGTATATATATACATATATACGCACGTTATCTACATACATTCAGTTCTAAAACGCGACACTTTTGCCTCTCACATAATCAGGCCGGTTTAAGCTGGCTTGACGAGTACGATTTTGTGACGTCAGGCATACTAAAAAAATCTGAATTGAACTTTCTGCTTGAGTACAGTTTTCTTGGTGATTGAAAAACGTCTTTATGCGAGTCGTGTTTGTATAATTTATGTATTGAGTAACTGATCCTATCCGAATAAAGATCATATACATTTACCTGTGTCTACACATTCTCCAGAGCACTCGGCAAAGACTTTAAACCTTCGGGTTCAAACTCCTCCATCGTGCTCAAGAAAGCGTTCGTACGTAGCAAACTGTGTATGGTCCCTGTGCTATTTTTATTTTGCAAAAAGTCACGAGCGAACAAGTTTGCAATAATTAACAATAGCTCTAGATCTTCTCCGCCAAGTGCCATTTTAATGGTATAATGCTATATCCATCTTTATTTTGCTTTCTCGCGGAATAATTCTTTTGACAAAATCGAAGTAAGAAATCTCTACGATACTCTATGATGACACAAATATTAATTAGGCTTAAAAACAACGCCAATAAAGAAACAAAATGTAAGTGCCTTTTTCTTGCATCACGGAAATCAAACAAGAATATCAAGAAACACAAGTATTCAATGATTTCGTACAGTACTCGCCTTTTTAGACACACCAAACAACCAAAAGATATATTCTCTAAAGTAATACAGTGGCATACTATACAGAAGTTGACTATGCTTCACCTATCTAATTTCATATTGGAAAACAACAATAAAAAAAAAAAAACAACTTTGAAAACTTTTTAAAAATCTTGCAATAGGAAACAAAAATAGTTTATTGCCTCATGCATGCTACCCCTATGCATAACTTAATGTTGCAAGCAGATTTGTCTATCTATCACATTTCAGTCTATGATTTATAAAAAACTAAGTCCTTTTTTCATTTTCTTTTCATCTAATTGCCAATTTATTTTTCAAGTTTCCAATCATGCAGATGTGAAAATATATACATATCATATTTTGTATTTGTATCTATATTATATTTTTGGCAAAATAGGTCAAAAGTTATTAATGTCAAATTAACTTGCATCCTTAACATTTTGAACTATAATAATTTCATTTGTCTACATGGACAGATACAATTATATAAATATATTAAATGTTGGAAATACACCCCAGGGTAATTTAGATTATTTTTCCAAGTTTACATCCTATGAACCAATAAGTATTTATGCTACACTAATTCAACCATAATTATTTCGCAACTACATTTATTATATATAATTAAGTATGAAATATAGAAACTAATTGGCGGATATCATTTTCATATTTTTTTATTCCTATATTTTCACATATGAAAAATATATCCTTATATTTTCACATGTGAAAATATAAGATTTCCTATCATGCCATGTGATTCTTGATTGCGTGTACCTACAGCAGTTATACCTGCAGCAACAAAAACGAGCAATTTGAGAGCTAGAACAAATAAATAGAAACTGCTTTACATTTCAGGCATGATAATTCATTTTTGCTGAAGAAATTTGAAGTTATTTTCCCTTACTTCCTTGACAACAAAGATAAACCCGTTGTGATGCATTGCTGAATCGGACTTGCTTTGTTTTCAGATAGGGTAAAATAGTTTGCAAAATGTAAAAAATGTAATTTACTGCGACATATTAAGTCAACCCAATCCTACCGCTCTCTTAAGCCACTGATATTTATATGATCAGCCTATGAAAGTGACCTGAATTTACGAAAAGGGGTGGGGTGGGGTGCTGAAGAGTGAATGTAATCTTCTAAGCTTCGATTCTGGAGCAAGTTTGGTATATAATAAAAAGATGTTCTTTTCATACGTAAATACCAGACATATTTCATCTAATGGCACCAAAAATGATATATTTTAAATCGTGGCTTC
This sequence comes from Margaritifera margaritifera, assembly GCA_029931535.1. Classification (NCBI taxonomy): domain Eukaryota; kingdom Metazoa; phylum Mollusca; class Bivalvia; order Unionida; family Margaritiferidae; genus Margaritifera; species Margaritifera margaritifera. Next base: position 674,331 of record JAQPZY010001568.1, on the reverse strand, counting down.
GCCACTCGTTAAAATATTACTTTTTTTTTTTTTTTTTTTTTTTTTGGTACCACACGATGTCAGGTATTTACGCAGGGAAAGAAAACATCCTGTATGTATATAGCGTTTTACCGTAGGGATAATACTGACAGAGAAACTACACATCGGGTATAAATGGGTTGAGTATGACGTCGCAAGGGACGATTCGATTGCGATTAAAAGAAAACAAAACAGGTGAATCAGTTTGCAATTACAAAGAAATTGTCCCTTTAATCTTTAACAGTAAACATACTATGTACAAGCAACGTGTTTTTTTTTTTTTTGTTTTTTTTTTACATAATTCGGTTACTTTCACAAATATAATTTTAACACATTTCGTTCCGTTCCACGGATTTAAGAGGTCATTTCAAAGAAATTGTAATCTGATACTCCGACTTTCCTTTTACAATCGAATCGTCTCTTGCACAGCCATGCTCAAGATATCCTAACCGATATGTATAGGTCTCCACAGAGCGGATGATCCACCTTTTCCAGCGTCCATATTTTGGTCAATTGGGGACTTACGCTGGAAATAGTATGCTAAATAATTTACACGAAACAAAATACTAAATAAGTGTACTAATGCAAATATGGAAATAATGGCTTGCTTAAAACTTGCAACAAGTACACGACATTATCTAGGATACGTGTCTGCAGGTAAATAGTAGCAGGGAAATGAGTCTCTATGACACACGCAAAACTGCTGACCACCCCTATTCAGGGTCATTCCATGTTGCTTTTTTTCACATGATTTATATTTTGACAGAACCCGTATATATATAATCTGATCTGTGTAGACCAATAGTCCAGTGAAGGCAATGATACAGTTTAAAAGTGAAATATATATAAATTATACAGGGATAGTGGCTGAAGAAAATTCGCGAACAGCCATTTGAACTCTAAGAATGAAAAAAGAAGTGGTATTAAGCTCAGGACCATCACGATGCTTTTGATGATAAGATTAAAACATCATATCTCATTCCACTCTCAAAGTGGTCAAGAGATTGAAAGATTTCACCATGAAGTATAATTATATTATAGCTAAGATGCGTTTACATACACTCGTCTTCTTGAATCATCAATTCTCTATGAGGAAAAATAAACAGAAGGAGAACAGTAAGTTCAGTTCTTGCAGAGACGTTCTGAGTAGCGAAGTATAGTATATGTTACTTGTGGTAACATGTTGTGTTCTACGTACAATAATTATATTGCGAATTTTGTCTCATGGAGCAATATTTGCCTTTTTTCTATCAAGCCAGAAAAGGAAAAAATCGGAATGCACAAGGAGCTGATTTCCCCAGTTTTGGGAAAATACAAAAGTCAAACAGCACAAAATTCATTGGAAACAATGTAGCACACCGTCTATGATCTGTTTGTTGACTCTCAATGGATAAACACAGGTCAATCAAACAAATTCAAGCTAAGAGATATATCGCTAACTCAAAGTAACTTTTGAATCTTTTTTTTTTCCAACGAATAATAATTTAGTTTCCATATACACAGCGACGTTGTATTTCGTCACGTGATAGGTTCGTTCTCCTTAATTAAATTCAAAATCGTGGCTGTCTTTGATACAAATCCGAAGTTTGATTCACAGAAAAGGCCGAAGATGGTCCGATTACAAATATGCACGAGTAAGGTAGTTAACAACTAGCAGGATTCGCTTCAATCAGAATTTCTTTTATGTAAAATTGAGATCATGCGCAGACATATTCATATCTCTCCTGCCATGTTTTCTTTCTTTCTATTCTCCTTGCTTTATTTCTTATTTTTCCTTTTGTATTTTTTCTCTCATACTGTAGTAATTAAAACCATATATTCGTAAACGGATCCACTTGGGATAGATAGAAAAGATAGTAATTACAGTGAATAAAATCACTAAACTTGCATTTATTGAAATATCACAGGCATGCTGTGTTTTGTGCCGATAGAATTTGCAGGAGGTGTTGAAACTGAATTTTCACCAATCACTTATTTTTGGTCTATTATGAATATTTTGTACGTGTGAATTATTTACTATATACATCAACGGAGGACTCACTTTGCTCTTTTATAATAGACAAATGCGATGCCGGAAAATGGAGAGGAGGACAAAGAAAACTGAAACAACCCAGAAAGGGCACAAGACAATGTAAATTATGTGAGTTATCGAGATTTATGCAGGCATCATTTGTCAGGTTCCATGGAAGAATGGCATTACTACTTTAATATAATGAGAATAGAGAAAAGAAACTTTTTCACCTAACAGTGCATTATTCTTTCATGATGTCTAGCTTATGAAGTGGTAAAAATAAATATATTCAATATAAGTATGATAACATACTGACAATCTTATAAAACTATTGATAACCCTCGAGTTAACACACTTTTCTCACCAAAGAATTTTAGTTAATTACATTTTAAGAAATAAATTCCCACTGAAGGAGTATGTGAAAAATCGAAGTATTCACACCATGCGTTTATATTTCCTACTTTGTATAATTGGAAGACAAAATTATTTCACGATGTCCTTTTTACAATCGATTCGTGTGTTTCTTTCCATGCTTGTACTGGAGCAAACAACAACAATAAATAAATAAAAAAAATTAATAAACTGAGTATTAAGACAGTATTTTGGATTTAACACTAAAAACAAATCAACTGCAAATGGAAAATACACTTGTAAAGGAAAGTTCATTAAGCGTTTTCACGGAATGTTGAATGTGTAAGACGATCAGATCAAAAAGGTCACATTCACAGGGAAATGCAAACGAAGATTATAAATATATAATGTACAGCAATTCAAATTTAAAGATCATTTTTGTTTCTAATAAATATCTTAAAATGTCAATAATTTCTATATCAGTAATATGTTCATATCTGAAGACGTTATCTACATATGAACGTTATTCTAAGACAACAAACCATTATCAAGCTGAAACTATATCAGTAGGTAAAAGTATATCTTACTATACGAATATCTTTCCTCTGTTGCTAGTTAGCCTTTCAAGCAATTTTAATTTTCTTACGGAACAGATTTTCTTGTTTAATTTGTTTTACAAAACAATGTAAGGATCTTATGAAAGTAAAAAGTAAAAACAAAACTATGTCCAAAAATGACTACTATACGATATTACCGATACTTTTAGAGAAGCAGTAATTAGAGAGGCTGTTTCTAGAAAGTCATGGAAAAATGCTTTTCCAGGTGCGAGCCTAAGCTTAGGGATCAGTGTTCAACTTGGTAGCCTTAGCAAGGAAAGTGAAAAGACAAGTGGACTACTAACCAAGAAAAATCCTATACAACCCGAACCTAACAAAGGAAGCAAACCTTTGATTGTCAATCAAGAGACAAACAAAGGTGGCAAGCCTATTACTGGTAATCAATGTGAAAATACTATAGAGGTGATGTGTAAGAGCTGCCAAGGGAGGTATGCTGAATGTCCCGTCTTCGCAGCCAAGAAAATACTGAAAGCAGAGCCTGTTCACATTTTCGATAACTCTCCATGCATGGAGGGACAAACATGGGGAGTAACGAGGGAGAGAGTTGTTTGGGTGGATCGGTACTGCGTTGCCAAATTCAAAGTCTGCTTCGAAAAATTTGGCGGGACAAATGGTAAGTATACTGATTTAGTAGTACTGTTTTAAGTATACTGATTTGGTAGTACTGTTTTAAGTATACTGATTTGGTAGCACTGTTTTAAGTATACTGATTTGGGAGTATTGTTTTAAGTATACTGATTTGGTAGTACTGTTTTAAGTATACTGATTTGGTAGTACTGTTTTAAGTGAGGGTTCGTGAGAACTTCTCAAACGTCAGACTTTCTAAATATAAAGTGTTATATTCTTAAACATATATGCAATAATAACATCGTTTTTTGTGCTTTCTTTGAGATTAAATAATGATCGGAAAATTAACAAAGAATATAGTTAAAGGATAGATATTCTAATATTTCCTCGTTTATAGATATAAAGTCATATACTTCATCTACGATACATATTATCAGCCCTTGCATGTTTGAAACAAATCGATATTTTCGAGTCTCGTACGTCTAGTACATGCATTACTGAGAAACATTAACATTTAGAAACAAGCGAAGCATAAACTCCCAGTGAATTTTACGTTCAACATCTGTCGCAAAACAGCTTTTTATTGTTCTCACTGACACTACTATTGTGTATGCAGCAATAAAACACAATGTTTTATCGTCCTCCATACATTGTATTATGTTTCGGAATTATATGTAAACAATGGTGGATAACAGGGCATTCATGACTCTTTTATAATGTTGCCAATCTTGCCATTCATCGTTTTGGGTTTTGTTTTTTTTTCAGGGACTATAAAAATGTTTGTTCAATGAATTTTGATATTTGAAAGGTTGATGGAAAACAATTTATACCTAAGTAGGCAGTAACAAGTTGTTTACCTTTAATTAATTACACAGGTGTAAAATGCACCATTTTAGGGTTGGAAAGAAAAATCCGTATCCGTGTCTGGTCCCAAATTATGGAATACCATTCTCATTGGAGTTTCTAATTCAACTTCCTACGATATGTTCAAATCTGCATATTCCGATTATCTTTTGTCTGTCTGATTTGTTACCTATCATACCTTTTGTATCATAAAGGCTCGTATTTCTGATTTTATTGTAAATTTCCATCTTTTTACAATTTGTTATTTCAATGTTATAAATTTATAATTTTTTTTATCTTTTAATCATAATTCAGTTTTGAATTACGATTATGAGAACCATTTTGTATATAATAAGTGTATATTATCATTTCTTAGTATTAGTATTAATATCTTCCAGCCGTGAATTATGAAGATGTAGAGTGCCAAAGCGATGGATCAAACAATAAATCCTACTGCAAAGTCGGCCGAATGATCACCCGAGTAGAGATTTTGATGCGGTTTGACACGAAAAGATGCGTGATAGACCAAACCTTTGGCTTTGAAGGGACAGATGTATGGGCATCTAAAGGATGCTGGGCCAAATTTAGAGCATACTTTTGATAATGATGTTGTAGTATATGTACAATGATCTGATCACGTGATGTCAAATGTAATGTTAAATTCTATGGAATTGATTTGATTTAATTTTTACCAGTATCCAGGGTTGTAATTGATTTTGTTCCCAGTCTTCTAAACAGTTTGTGGTATCAGTTGTTACATAATATATATTATTTTGAGTTCTAAATAAATAAACATTTTTAAAAAAATATTCAATTCCATAACCATAATCTTTTTTAATTATCATTTATTTACTACAGCTGAATAAATAGTTATGAGAAAGTTTTGTGATTTATAATAGTTTGTAATCATGTATTTCAGGCATCGTCATGCCCTTTGGCTGTAAAACCTGGTGCTTTGTTCCAGATCTGTAGAAAAACGAGTTAGATATGATGTATGCATACGTTCAGGTCGTTAGTAGAATGAATGAGTTAGATATGATGTAGGCATATGTTCAGACCGTTAGTAGAAAGAACGAGTAAGATATGATGTAGGCATACATTCAGGCTGTCAGATCAAGACGTATACATAAGCTCTGTCAAACAAGTTCTTTCCCCAACTCGGAATTAAACATTGATGTGGTTTTGAATATGATACATACCATTTACCTTACGCTTCCCAAATATATTTCGCTATACAATGTGAATGGAGTTCAAAGCAGATTGGAATTTATAGAAGTTCTATGCGTGCAATTAAGAATATCAACAAGCGAACGTCACTGAAACACCAAAATAGTTGCAAATGGATGCTATACAAAAATACAGATGGAACATCCGTACCGAACGCTAGATCAATCATGCAAGATTAAATGGCTAGAAAGTAAACATTTCTTACAAAGTATTTGTAGAAATTATACTTTACGATTTTATTACGTTCTATAAGAGTTTTTGTGTCTCTTATTATCTTCCATTACCTTGTGGTATATGTTATTGTCGATAATATACGTGCACGCCCACAATGAACACCTTATTAAACTTGATTAAACATAGCTGCTCTAAAAGCATTTAATAATTACAAAAATGGATACACAATTTCTATTTCTTAAATTGATGAGTAACATGACTTACAAATGAAAAGTCAGAAATCGTCCCTAATATGAAAATGGTTTTATTGATTAGTAAGACCGAATAAAAATGTTACTGATGCCACCCCCCCCACCCCACCCCCCCCCACCCCCGCCAATTTGAAAGTTACTGAGCTCGTGATAAGCACATGGAATATTTACCATAATCTCTCCTTTTCCTTCACAATAAAAATGTTGAGTATACTATGTTCAACTAATTGATCGTAGTAGTTACCGATATAGACATTGATTGATCAGAATACACAACATACATGCATGAAGTATACAATATAATATACAAATAATATACCAATATTAAAATGCAATTATAGAAGAAGGATAATATAATTATCGTTATGTACTCAGACTCTATCTCACAATAATCACAACTCATAAGGTATGTGTATGTGCTCAGCTCAAAACTGTTCTAGGTCTTTGTTATGTCCATCTTTGATGAAATTAGAATACTGACGTTAACGGTTGTCTTTTCTTTTGTCTGATTAGTATCATTCGCTCCTTCTAGTAATCTATAAAGTTAAAAATGAAGTACTAATAATGACTCGGTAAAAATGTGCGCACCCTATGACTGCATTCTAGATCGACGCACATGACTGTATGTCTCAGACGCAGACCAAAGATGAATGAAAACAATATGTTACTGTTACTTTACTTGAAAGCAATATGAACTAATATAAGTAAATTTGACAGTGGCTTTATCATGAACAGTAAAATGTTCTGTCTTTCAAGAAAATATCCTTGATCATAATTCGCATCTGTCTAAAAATGATTTAGTACTACATGATAATTACAATTACATTGTCATTCAATTTACAAGTTTAACGACTTAATTCATTTTCTTACAGAGATTACCTTTCATTATTTAAGATAACTTGTTATATCTCTTCCTTTCATAGTGTGCATTGCTTGTCTACGTTTCTTTATTTTCCAACTCTTTATTTAGGGTACACCATTTGCCAGTTCGCTTGGAATGCTCATAATTAAACAAATAATTCAATCATTTGGAAGGAATTAATATCAGAAATGATACAAAAAGAAACAAATAAGACGTAGAAAAACAGGATGAATGTGTCACTAGATCTGTTTCTATTGTGGATTTTCTCCAGCCTCTTTCATTCTTTTCACAGAAGTATACATACAACCTTTAACCAAATAATGACCATCTTTCTGTATCTGGATCGTTGCCTCGTTTGTTCTTTGATTTCCGAGACGACTCTCGCAATTATGTTCAGGATTACTAATATATAAATGACCATCTTCTGCAAGGTTGTAATGAGCCAGGTCGGTTACTCTTAATACTGGATTTATTTCTACTGAAGTGCGTCCGGTATCTGGATGGTCATATTTTGAGCCTGAGACATTGGGTCGTGTGTGTCCATCTAGGATGTAATCATAGGGTGCTTCACCGACAACAGATTGGCGATTCTGATCAGAAGCTGATATCCAGTGAAGAATGGCATGGTCATACGACAGGCCGTATCCAGAAGACACTTCCTTGTTGCCATATAAATGGTCGTACCTTTGGCCACCTTCTCTGAGGTAGTGTTCACGTATAGCACAAGGATTCAGTTCCACAGTTTCAATGGTACGGATAGATCCAGTGTTTGAAGGATAGGATCCTGTAGAGCCTTGGTTAATTTCACCTTTATCATGTTGAGATGTCACAGCCTGTACCTTTGGAGCACGTTCCTTACTATTTTCTGTATGGTCCTTGTGTTTCACACGCCTGTGAGAGAAAATATTGTCTTTATTGTCCAACTCCATTCCTTTCCCTAGTCAACTAACTCCAGTGATCACCTCAGCACGTGCTTTACGTCTGATGAAAAAAATATATATAAAAAATGCGACAATTCTAGGCTTATACTAGTTATGTCTCTATGTGGTGACGAAAATAATAAACGAAAATTAAGAGTATCTCAGGTGTCTTCCAAATGAAGCTAAATTAAAGTGACTCAAAAAGGCAAGGGGTGGGAAGCAATTGCCTTTAAGCCCCACCACTATGGCTATTTTTATTTAAAATTTTCTAATTGACGTATGCATGTAAATGTAGGACACAATTGCTCGGAGATCTTAAGCTGTACTTAACTATGGATAGTCTGTGTCTGTGGCTGAAAGACGTGTCTCATATATGCGTTGATTTCTTGTAATGGATTTTAATTGTTTTAAAGGATAATATCCACACCTTGGCATATAAATTCCCGTATTCAATTATGCTTCAAAAACGTATGCCATTATTCTGTTAAAGACAGAATTTAAAGCGAAACAACACTAAAACAAGCAAACAAACAAAAAACCATTATCTTTTTGCCTCAGCATCATAGCAATTATTATTAGTACAAGGTTGGTTAAGAACGTAGGATGCTTCTGCAGCGGAAATCTAAAATATTACCCGTATAATCTTTTTATCAATTTCTTTTTAACGTAAAAATGACCTACCGGGAAATATACACGCCGCAGGCAACTAAGATGATAGTCAGCACGAAGAGGCCCAGGGCGATAGCAATGTAAATATCGGTACTCAAAGCAATTCCTCCACCTGAAAGGCAAGAAAAATACTTTCTAACCGAATAAGAAACTGTGATATACAGTATAAATGGTACAGTTTGACTTCAAATGCATTGTGCTCATTAGCAGCAATATTTAAAAGGGAGATGAATGTTATTAACACTATTTGTGCAAAACACCAATACTGTATGGTCTTTCTTACAACAGCAATACTATATGGACTTTCTTACAACAGCAATACTTAATGGACTTTCTTACAACAGCAATACTATATGGACTTTCTTACAACAACTTCAAGCAGATGAAGACAAACATGTAATAAATAAAAAAGCACAATTAAATGTCCATTACTGTAGTATACTGCAGATTTGTATTATCTGATGAGATGTAGTGTTTTAAAACAATATTTAATTTTCTGAGTTTCCAGTTTCACAACTTTAAATATATAGGTAATGTCAGGTGTTCTTTTCTTCTAATTGCTTTATGTAAGAACATGAAACTTCATTGAACCGAAGGCTGTTGAAACCACAAATTTTGGCAATTTTTACAGGGGTTTAGGAGTGAAGAAGTTTTGATTAGCATTAAAAAATATATAGCCTGTCTGCACAAGAAACGAGTATAAAGAGGGAGTCATGGTTAGAGAGGTTTCTGTGTATAATCTGATGTTATGCATCTAGGAAATAGTACCAACCTGTAGGTTTTATTTCGTCATGGATGTAGCCTCTTGATCTTTGGATAACTGGACGATAAAAGTGTAAGGAATATAATCCATTGCAGGAACACATTTGTTTTGTAATCAATAATTTACATTTTAACAATAACTCATTTAATTGAACAGAAAAGACTGTAATATATACTTAAGTTTCTATATCCTACGAAATTTGAGATAATTCATGAAATTTCACTTCTAAAGACACAAATGGTCTACCAGATTGTTCAAAGTTAATTCTGTCGGAGAAAGTTGAGAGGTGGGCTTCCAACATTTTCAGAACTGATTTAGTTTTGGATAATACAGTTATGTATTAGTCTGATGCTATGTATGTATGTATGTATGTATGTATGTATGTATTTATGTATGTATGTATGTATTTATGTATGTATGTATGTATGTATGTATGTATGTATGTATGTATGTATGTATGTATGTATGTATGTATGTATGTGTGTGTATGTATGTATGTATGTATGTATGTATGTATGTATGTATGTATGTATGTATGTATGTATGTATGTATGTATGTATGTATGCATGTTTGTATGTATGTTTGTATGTATGTATGTCTCTTATTTTACCAGTTATAAGTATGAGATGCCCTAATGAGACAATAAGGGCATACAAATTGACTAAACTTTACCTTTTTCGCATGCTTCCAAGTATATGGCCACATCATCTATACCTATATATCCAAGCACAACACTGGATTCAAACTGAACCTGAAATGTGTCATTTTCTTGTACATCTAAAAACACTGTCCTCCATACACCATCGGCAGATGTTGTGGCCCGCCACAGGGACTGATTTATGGGTCTCGCAGAGATATTTAAAGCATTTTCCTCACTTCCTGAGATGGTGTAGGTAAAGATCAAACATAATGATCTACTAGTATTTCCGGTGTAGACCAGCGGGCTTACCAAGATGGCCCGGCCGTTTCCCTGTGCCACTGCACATATTCTCGAGCCTGAAAAGTAAAACTGTCACTTCATACATATTTCACATTTTTATAAATGCGATGAAAAAATCGCCGGTTGAATGCAGGCTAATAATTAACAAACCGTCGACATTCGATGCAAGACTGGGCAAACTAATTTAAAGAATATTGGTTCAACCATACTGAAAAATGTTACTCTGTAAATGCTCTGTGTAGCATTTGATATTAAGAGATTTTCGAGATTTCATTAATTTCAATAAGTCCTTATATTTGTATTAAAGACGTATTGAAAATAGATTACTCCTTATGTGCATGGATGGAAGTGTTCAAACTTTAGGCATTGATATTTCCAGAAATCGGGCACAGAGCAATTAGAGTAAGAACTCTTGTTATTATTGTTATTATTATTATTATTATTATTATTAGTGTTGTTATTGTTATTGTTGTTGTATGTTTTTATAATAAGAACTGTTAGGCTATTAATTGACCCATGATAGATTATTTGTTCAATCGGAAAACATATTGTAAAGCCAGAATTCTAGCAATTCACGTCTGTGAAAGGTGTACGGTAATAGAAATGTCATGACATAGTTGAACCGGACGTTCGCTCATTGCATAATACTGGGTCAATCGATAATTATAAACCTCTTCTTGTTTTTTTTTTTTTTTTTTTTTTTGCTTACCTTTTGTGTTATGGTAGAAATAGCGACTTCAAACAAGTTACTTTCCATTTCAAATAAATAAACACCTGTTTTCAATGTTGCACTTTTTACCACAATCTCTAAGACACATGTCCCCAAAGATTATAGTGGGGCATACAGTAACTACAGATGAAACTTATCGTAGAAAGTTGAATTACAAATATGATACAAGTTTTAGCATTTGGCATGTTACCTGCCGTAAGAACGGCCCATGTGCTTGTTCCGTTGTTTTCCCAGTTACATAGGTTTGTATCAAAACTGCAATCTATAGCAGAAAAGAAATAGTAAACAAATTATACATTTTTGAATGACTTTACAAAGGCAAAGATGTCACATGATTCACATATGTAATACATATATTTAGCATATCTATAACCTTATACATGTTAAATATATGCTTCTATATACATTCAACATATATTAATCACATATGTAAAACACATGTCGAACATATATAATGCATATTCATTAACAAAACATATTACACCTCACATAGATGGAATATCTTTCATATTTTTATATCTTTTACATTCAACATATATTAATCACATATGTAAAACACATGTCGAACATATGTAATGCATATTCATTAACAAAACATATTACACCTCACATAGATGGAATATCTTTCATATTTTTATATCTTTTACATTCAACATATATTAATCACATATGTAAAACACATGTCGAACATATGTAATGCATATTCATTAACAAAACATATTACACCTCACATAGATGAAATATCTTTTATATTTTTAATTCATATAGTATAAGAACAAACAGTTATCATATGTAATAATGTTGTCTTACTTTATTTTCAAAACATTGTGCCAATCTAAAATATGTTTCACATATCTAATGCTTAGCTCGTGTTTCTTTACTTTGTATAGGTATCGTAATATTTTGTTATGTAAAACATACATCTGGATGCACATACGTTTTTCGCATGTAAATCCAAACATTTCTATTACATACATGGCAACATTGCCAGTGCAATTTTGAATGGAATCTACCTGACCTCGAATAAGAGCCAGTATATCGTTTGCTTTTGCATTATGGGTATGTGCAGTGTCAAATATGTGTAATAAAGGAAAGAGGGTTTTATATTTCCCATTTAAATAAATATATATGTTTGAAGACAGACTAAACAATTTCTCTCGATGTTCGTTAAAGCAATTCCCTGAAGCAAGAAAAAATTACAGTATTTTTTTACAATTTCTTCTCATGCAAGTCTTTATCCAAGTTACAGTGCCGATGGGTGCAAAGTTGAAGAAATGGTATATTCATTCCAGCTTTAGTAAAATTCTTGTTTTTTTTTTTTTTTGTATTTTTCGTAAGTGGGCTGTTTGCTATTCATCGAGTTTGATCGAAATCAGGACAACCTTTGGAACAAAAGTTACCATAAGTAGCTGTTTTTGTGTTATGCATACGCATCTTAATGAGAAAAAAAAAAACGAATTCGGTGCTCAAGTCTTTTGTCATTTTCAAATTAATGCGATTCGTACGCCGTTTTCAATACTAGTCGAAGTAAATTGGCTTTAACGAGTATTACTGAAATAGATTGAAACAATTGTCTGTACAAGTGGGTGTACCTCTTTACATCTACGATAAACCATGTCTTCCAGTCAAATAAATATTGTGTATAATTTACTTTCTCCTGTAGTAACAAAACAAAAATTGAACTTACTTGTTCGTAACATATTGTAAAATTTTTAATGTACATAAAATTTACACGATAACAAATTTCCTTAAAAAGATAGTTTTGCTTATGTTTAGTTAACCCAAAAATTGATTTACAGCTAAACTTTCCCAAGGGTTGGGTTATGCCTAATTTATACATGTTCTTCATTATCATGTTCACATTGTAAGAGACCACCTTGATACTTCCAATTTCCTATTTTAATCTTTATCTTGTTTCCATAAACTTACACTTTTTTAAATGATAATCTGACAAAAGTTAGTATGCATCAGACTATATATAATTCTTAAGATGATGCTAGTTGCAAGAGATGATTCACATTATTAACCCAGTCTTTTGCACGATACCGATAACTTGACAATCTCAACAGATAATACAATGTTTAAATGACGGTTTAGTTGCATTAAAACCGATTACAACTATTGATAAGGTGTAGCAAACAATTGTCCAAGACGATATGTTCAATATTTGATTACCCGTACACTTTCCCGCCTCTAAGTAAATGTCATCTATAGCCAAATATGCCTTCCCATCATTCCGTGCGCTTCCTTCTATGATTAACTGATGGTCTGCCGCTGCAAGATCTATGGAAGTGCGGGTCCAGTTCGTATTGAAACTGCGTACCAGTCTACTATCGGCTCTATCTGTCTGGTTCTGACACCTGATGACCGAGATATTCAGTGAACCATTCAACTGAGGTGAACCAGTCGACCAGACACGCAGACATCTTGGGGCACTGGATTCTCTTATAATCCTCCAAAGCACAGCTGTACCCATCTCTTTGGTAGGACTAAGGTAGGCGTATGTACATGTTCCTGAAAGTTGATTCAAAACCCAAAATGATATAATTCATCACAGTGTACAGTGTACATTGAGTTAAGTTATTTCAGGTAATATATTTGATCAAAATCTGCTTTTAATTATATTTTGCCTGTGGCATAACTCAATTTACATGCTAATCTTTCTTTTTAGAATTTTCTTCATAGGTCAAACTGATTTGCTACACTACTAAACGCGATTTTGACAAAAAAGTACAAAAACAATATGCAGGTGTCGATGTATCTGTTTCAAGAATCCTTAGATGACTGTATGTTGAGGTATACTGAGAAATGTGAACATCGTCAAATAGTTTATACTCATTTCTGGCACACACACAGAAATATTACCATTTCCCCTTTTTGCCAAGCGAAGAAAACATATTTTTGGCGGCAAATGGCAAATTTGACAACATAAGTTTTTCAAGAAAATCCCTTTCGTTGTTGCTATTTTCATGTACTTCCCTAATATGCATACATTTCCAGAAATTGTTAACAATCAAAGTGTATATGCATGTATACTTATGAAAACAAATGTCGTAAAAGTGTATATGCATGTATACTTATAAAAACAAATGTCGTAAAAGTGTATATGCATGTATACTTATGAAAACAAATGTCGTAAAAGTGTGTATGCATGTATGTATGAAAACAAATGTCGTAAAAGTGTGTATGCATGTATGTATGAAAACAAATGTCGTACGAAAATTATGCTGTAAAAGGAAACAAAATGTTTCATACCAAAATACTTTAAAACAGTTCTGTATCAAAAATGCTAAGCAATTTTCTGCAGGGGTAAACTATCAAAGTAGGTGTCTAATGTATGTGATTACTTGCCATTTTCACACGTATGTCCACGGTCTGGAAGCTGAACTGATGAAACATTATAACCATTTTGAATTTTCCATACTGCAGTTTCATTTTCATTTCTCTGGTTCCAGCCACATAATCCATCCTCAAAACCGCAGTCTGACGAATCATTTGCTATGAAAAATTAAAAAGCAAAAGACAACAACAACGTTTCAGATGAACCAATGAGTCAATATTCCCATGCATGAATGTTAAAACAGAGTAATTTTTCGAACTCTTCAATTATCCGGATTAATATACTCACACTAGTACTGAAGAGCAGTCGTGTCTCGCTTATCATCACTGCCTTCAACCTCTCTAATTTCTCTGGAATGTTTTTGCTTTTTGACAGAACAAGTGACATTACGTGAATTATTATCACCACCTACAATATTCTCTCTATTTTAGTTTTCGCTGTGACAAATACGCGCGCGCGCTCACACATACACATACAATCTTGTGTTTAGATTGTTTTTTCCACTAGAATTACTGACTTTTGTCATGTAGGCATATGATTTTCTAGAAATTTATGTCAGGTGACTTGTGTTTATATATAGGGAGTTTGGTAAGCAATATTTCATTCTTGTTCTAATGGTCAGTCCATAAAGAATCATTTTAATAATCAGATGTTTATAGTTGTGTTGTGAAAATCAGAGCAAATTCAGAGAGATGAATTATTTATTTAAAATATTCATTGGAATTACTAAAGTGCTCATTCACATTTTTGATTGATACATGACTTTGGGACTTTTGTGAATTCATTCAAATATATTCTGGATTAAATCATTCAGGCATATCAGGACATTAGAGACTCCTGACATATCAGGACATTCAGGCTACTGGAATTCAATCGGAACATTCCATATTTTGGACTTGTGATTAGGGCACTTAGGATTATTGGATTATTTGGATTTTAATTCACAATATTGTATGTGTCTTTTGAATTTTCACTTTAATTGTCTAGAAATAAATTGCTTGTTGATTGTACTAACATTGTTGGTTTCACTTTCTTTCTGTTACATATTTTTAAGACCTCGAGTCGTAACACTTGTTGATTCCATTAAATCGATATTGCCTTCCTGTTCAACATGAAACTGAAGAAGAACTTTCCTATTGAACATTAATTCAGACGTCCATGGCGTCGTTTTATAAGCCTAAGCCAGTATTATCGCTGAATAAAAAAGAGAAATCAAACATAGTTGTTTACTTTCATTCACTGACTTAAACTACATTTTCTTTTTCATGGGCGTAGGTTGGATATTATTTTAATATTGCCTCCTTTGGAGGGAGCTGTTTTCCTGTATTGTTGTCTGGTGGGCATAGTGCTATAGTCAAAGGGAAATAGAAATAATAGTTTTCATATTTCACAGGATGTAATGTGATGTTATATGACGTCGGCGCATGACAATAGTGCCCGCTGGTAGAAGTGTAATTTCCGTAGTCAGACAAAGCATCCACTACTCAAGGGGGAAATGTATACTATCCTGAAGTTGATCCCTGTTGTTAGTAAAGCGAAACATGAGAATTTATCATGTGATGTACTAATGCGGCATATGATGATTACCAAAAGAAGTTAATTTCTTGTCTCACCACTTCTGAGATATAAATACTGTTTTGACTTTATTTTGCATACTAAGGAAACGATATTTAGGAATTCTCTGGAAATGGAATATCAATTATAATTCAAAGGCTCACAAAGTCAAAACAGTATTTATATCTCAGAAGTGGTGAGACAAGAAATTAGCTTCTTTTGGCCTCGAAATAGTGTTCTTAATATTTCCATTCGATCAGCCGATTCTGTTTCTCTTCTCTTCACTTCTACTCTTCTATCTCTCGCTTTGGCCATTTCATTGTCTTTTCAACAATATGTTACATGGTCTGTCATTTTTGAGTAGTTTATGCCGAGTCTGCTAATTACTTAAATGCAACTTTAACAAAGAATTATGAGATATACTTAACTATGTTAATACGTAAGGACAAAACAATAGCGAGAAATATAAATTTATCCCTTGAATTATCGAAAGATTTTTCAATGATTAAGTTTCATACACTTTCAGTTTAGTATGCTTTTCGGTTCCTTTAGCTCAGACTTCTATACTCGTTGATACAAACATGGCAAACAGACACACTGATGATCTAAATATACTACAAGGATAGGGTGAGGCAAAAACTTTGTCAGTTTCCAGGGGCAAAACAATTAGGGGGACAGACCTGTAGATTTAATTGCATATTTCCCAACTGCAACGCAAGTTGGCAACAAATGAACCAAATGTTATTAATATTTTGCTAAATTTGCCATATTAAAGCAAATAGTTTGACGCTCTTACTTGATTGATAAATACAAATTAAAAGATTCTTGCCATAAAGTTGTAGGATTGAATGAAGTAATGTGGGGCGTAAAGTCGTTGTTACCGTGTGCTAGTGTCCCCTAAATATACAATCCATTTTTTTAGTATCAATGTTCCGGGCGACGGCTTATCCAAGATTAATTTATGACTGTAATCTCTGTACAATCGGTCTTTGCGCCTTGCATACTGAAGACAGACTTTCTCGATGACAAATGTAACATTTCTGACTTTAAGATATATGTCCTCAGTCGTTTTTATTTTGACATCATACCAATCTGTTAAAAGCGTACAGCTGAGAAAAACCACTGTGTTGTCAAGAGGGAGCTAAAAGAAAGAAAAAAGAAAAGAAAAAAGCAATAAGGTGCATCGACTGTCAATTCTGCTTTGTTCAGTGGATAGTCTGACATATTTCAATATGAGCCATCTTGTTGTTGCTAGAAATTTATGAAACTAATGGTCTAAATTTGAAACCTTTGTTTCATTAACGGCGAATGAAAAACAAATTTTACCAACTTCTATGATGCGATTTTGAGGAGCTGTTGGAGTAATGTGCTATGTAATGTGGACAGAACTGTCGAAACGCGGAGGAAACCGGCCACATTTGATGGGCGATCACTTGCTCTTGAACTTGTTGGAGTCGGGGATCAAGCACCGGAATCCAGAATTGCATATCAAAAGCATTTTGCTTTCAACCTGAACATGATTCAGGTGGATATGCCTTCAGAATGTTGTTCGTTTAATTTGTTTTTGAAGATATATTGAAGACACAGGTGATGCTGTTTTGGGGTTTTGATTATAGAGAGGCTAACAAAATGTTCTTAGTCACGAAACCTCATAAAAAACCATACCAGGAATCGAACGTATTCATACAAAAATTAAGTAAAGACTATAAACATTTGATTAGCCAAACTTAAATTAGACTAAAATTTAATTTAATAAAATTTATGGATTTTAGACATACCTTTAAATAAGACTTAAGATCGGTTCTTGAAATCTGGGCAATAAAATTGAATTGTGGACTTAATCATCGAGTACAAACTCAAGTTCTGTTTGAGTAATCTAGTCCTGAAACTCAAACATACAGAACCTCGAGCCGTACACTGTTGCCCCCCCCCCCCCCCACACACACACATACCAACACCAGTCGCCCCTCAGTCGGTCTCACTAAAAAAGAATTTGAACGTTGACACTGGGAACGTGTTGCCTTTGTCGCAGAATGTGCAGTATGCGGTAACATTAAATATTGCCACTGCTCCATTACCTGTAAAGGCAGGACATCCGATGATATCAAATCTCAAAGTTGGATGGATGTTCCAACCCGTGGGATGGATTCTGACGTATCTGGCCTCAAAGATGCACGGAAACCAGTTGACGTGAATCGAGTTTTGATCAGTATTGCCTTGAAACGCCTACAAATTAAATCGAAAATAAAATATAGACCAACAAGAATGACGGGCCCGTTTCACCTTTCGTGGAGTATTCGCAAGGGTGTAACAACTTGAAAAATAGGTACTGCAGCGCATGCATCTCACGTCAGTGATTTAAAGGAATTATCTCCTTCACAACCATCATGCATAGTGTATTCATTCCATGATACCTATTTGTGAAGTGAACTAGGCTCTATTAACTATACTAGTGACAGGTTAAAGTCAAAGGTTATTCTAGTCGGTCTATATATATATATATATATATATATATATATATATATATATATATATATATATATATATATATATATCACTGCCTCTTTCTTCGACCTTGTTTTATGTTGTTGTTGTTGTTGTTGTTTTAAGGAAGGGTGGATGTGTAGTTGTGGAGATAAAGTCATGGTTATGTGGGTAGGGGCGTTGATGCTTTTAACCTAGACAATAGGTGCCCTTACTCGCGGCATGAGTTTGATTCATAGTTGGAACGAATTAAAACTCCCTTCCCTGTTGTATGTATATAAAACACTAGCAAATGTAGGCAGCTTTTAGAACAACTGAACAACTGAACATGAACTACAAAATCGCCAGCATGGTTCGTACCAAAATTTTGAACATGAAGCTAAAATAATATTGAATTAAGAACAATTGGTGAATTTCTTAAGTAACTCCGGTAGCATTGCTCCCGTCAAAATAGTGTAAAGACAAACTGCTATTTTTCACACTTACTGAAAAATACACAGAACACGTTTTACTACGAAACCCATTATCTGAGAAATGTGCGGGCTTAACTTGAATGAAATAAAACATAAGACACAAAGAGTGTCTACAAATGAATCAAATAATGAGTGAAAACTTGTCCCGTTAAGAATATATGCAATTTTTGTCTGATTGTTTATGTGTGCTATTTTTTATGTTATATGCATGAAAATTATTTGCTCGTAACTAATTTTCATTTGCATCTGTAAACGTTTCCTAATGAATCTATAATATATTAACATGAATATCACATAATCAAATTAGACCACATTTAATTTAATAGAAGAAGACAAATTAAATAGAATGAAATCCCATAGACCAGTTTAAACTTCGCAAACAAACCAAAAATATAGTATTTGGAGTCATGTCGTTGGCTTGATTGCGATGGACGAGTCTTAACAAAAGCGTTGGAGTCAATGTCTTCATAACTTCACAACATTTATCGCTGATAAAAATATTGATTACAGTGTGGATTCCAAGAAGTTAATTTATATTCTTAGATTATCAGGCCGGTTTTAGTTGATTTGATGCGTACAATTTTGAGATATTTCCCGTGCCCAAACATTGGAGTAGTGATATCAGCCATGCTCAAACATAGGAGTTGTGATATTAGCCGTGCTCAAACAGGAGTGGCACATGCTACTTTAATGATTTTTGTTTGTTTGTTGGCTTGTTTAAAATGTTTATACTGGTAGGTATTTGATACAGAATTCATGTACTTAGTATTAGTATGTATTTAGTATGATGTGGAATTATAGTCATTTTATTAACCCTCGAACTTTCTCCGGGTTCAAACCCTGCTCCGGCATATAACTAACTATGTAAGGGTTATTATGAAGTAAAACACCATTTCTATGCTTTGTTTACTCGTAACAGTACACTCGAAATTAACTAATACCGGTTTTAAGTCGTGCATATGGTATTGTATGAGTAATACACAAGACATACATTAATCTAATTATTAGCATTTAAACTTGCAAAGTAAAAGCTTAATATCCAGAAGCTTCCTGGAGCTTTGCCCCCCGTACCCCCATTTGGACTTCCGTCCTACAGACCCCTTCCCCACTTGTTTACGCCCTTCCCCCCTCCCGTTCTAAGCGATATTTCTGGATCCGTCACTGTAATGCTGCTTACACAGTATTTGGGTGTTTCTATTAGGCTTTACAATATCAATCGTGGCCATTTTGCAGTGTCATTCTTCTTAGACTGGTTCCACACACACACACACACACACACACACGCAGATATATATATATATATATATAGTGTTAGACTGCAATACAGTTTTCTAGTTTATTATGAAGTGAATGAGAATTAAAAAACCTATCTGTGACACACAAAAATGTCGGCTGACTGCCAAAGTAAACCTATTAGAAGCTGGCCAACGTTGTTTTTGTGGCATTTAAATTAGCATCTACACGTTTGTACCTTGTAAATATAAAACTGTAACCTATTTTATTGATATATATCTCGTTTATTAATCAAACATTACCATATGAACGAAATTGTTGCGGAAAAATCCGGTATTAACTAATTTCAAGTGTACTTAGTTGATTTGTTTGGAACAATACAGATCATCACCCTGGATGTGCGCATTGCGTAACAGTAACGTGATTTAAATGAAAGCAGGCTTGGAAATCATAACACCCTATGACTGACTGCGAGTGAAAACTCAGTCTTAAAATCATTCTCAGGATTTGTTATAATTTACAGGCCAGAAACCTTTTACCTTGGCGGTCATGTTGGGATTCATGACAGTACTCCAAGACAATCCATCTAGGCTGTAAGTAACTTCGTATCTGGTAACATGATAGAAAAAAGTTTCATCGTCACTCTCATTGGTTATGTTTCGTCCCTGCGTTGCTGCACCTTGAATTGAAGCAAGTCCGTTCAGTTGCACCTATTGAAACACACGGACATATAGATATCCAGTTAAAATAAAACTTCAATGATAAATCAGCGAAAATATTGTAGTCGTTGTTTCTCGTTTCCTTGTAGTCGTAATACGTGTATTTACACTGTATCTGTAATTGTATATAACGCTAAATTTCGTAGACACATTCAAATGTTGCTGTTTAGGTCCTTATTCCGCTTGAAGGGTTGTGACTGAATCGTATTCTGAATTTATTAGCGAAGAAAAATAATTCTGTTTTGCATCAATAAGCTGGTTAACAACACTATTTGAAAGAGAGGGACTTGCTTTCATTTTGTCTGTTGACAGTTTAGAACTGGTTCAGTGAACTGTTCGATTAATACTGCTTTTGTCGTAAAACATTCATTTTCACGCAGATCATGGGCAAAATTACACGCTTTTCGTCAATACAAACGTTGCTTACTAATATTAATGCCAGTGAAAACGACAAAGAGCTCGTTTGATTTTATACGTATGGTAACTGACTAATGTTAAGACAACAAGTGGTTCTTGTGTTCTCAGTTTCTGAGAAGCCAAAGTGGCTCATTAGTTACAGAGAGATTTGAAGCCTGTCCACGCAAAAGCCAGAAGTGGGTGCCATACATAATTTGTGGACCACCACGCAAATACAGTTAGAGGGTCGACACCCTGGATCAAGCGGTACATACTACTAGAGAGTAGCAACATACTGGAATAGCGCCACAGATCTATATATGTAACAAACAATTAGACAGTAGAAGCATACTGGAATAGCGCCACAGATCCATACCAGATACCATGCAATTAGAGAGTAGAAACATAATGGAATAGACCACGAATTCAGTTTCTGTTGGTAATAGCCGAGGGTCTCAGAGAGCTTGTTAACAGATTGACGGTCACCATCATGGAGACAGATGCCTTCATCGAGGCGAGACAACTGGTTACAATGGAGCCAGTGGTGGTGCCAACTCCAGGGCCGCCTATGGATTTTGGCAAATGGGATGATGGCATTCACCAAGTGATTGAGGAGATCATTTCTGAAGACTCGCAACCCAAGGATCCAACCTCGCCAAGGCAAAGCGTTTGAGACAATGGATTAGGGAGAGGGCCAGGGCAAGGAAGGGAAGGGAAATAGAAGAACCAGTTTTGGTGGAACCACTGGTGGACGACGGGCCTGCACCAATCAAGAGAGTTCTTCTGAAAATAGTAAGATCCATGAAAGTGAAGGAACGTTGAGCCAGCTACAACTTGTTATTCTGGAAATGCTTACGAAGGACGTCACGAGAGTCACAGAGGCATTGAGGCGTTGAATTTGGAAATAAAAGCAGCAGCCAACGTCGCATTGGTGCCAGAATACTAGGAAAAGCACCCGAGAGATAGGGGAAACGGATCTGGCTAACTTGAATTCCGACTTTTCGGGAAAAGGAACGTCGGGAATACAGCCAGCGAGCACAACACAATACTATGGCACATCTCTGCAGAAAACTCAAAATGTTGGTCCCATTGGGGTAATTGTTTGTTGTCTCTTTCTGTGGCGGTCTACTGCTTGAAGTCCCTATGGAGGCGTGGTTTATCCGTGCAGTAGTGCCTAGAGTCAAACTGGCGCAGCACAAAAGCTCTGGCCAGTGGTCCAGAATTGTTCGGGCCCTCTCGGAGGTGTGATCTAATCTCTAATTGCTTGTTTCTCTGGATGCGACCAAGCCTCCGCCCCACGCTCCTACCATTTTAGGCTCAGCTTTCGCTCAGGCCTTTCAATATCGTTGAATAAGGAATCCCAATGTTTCAGGCGCAGCCTTCCGGGACTGTTCGTCGCCTATTGTACTTTCTTCGTTCCTAGTCTTATCGTTTCGGCGATCGGTTCGCGCTGTTTTTCCATCATGGCCTAGCTCATATTCCTGCGTCACCCGGTAGAGTTTGCCCACGCTGGCCATTGCTGGTAGTAACGTGCATTCCAAACTCAATGCCTCTGTGACTCTCGTGAAAGTCATTCGTGAGCATTTCCAGAATGAGAGGTCTTATTTGGCTCAATGTTTCTTCACTTTCGTGGATCTTAGTATCGTTCACTCTTTTCAGATGAGCTCTCTTGGTTGGTGCAGGCTCGTCGTCCACCACTGGTTCCTCCGTTTGCCATTCCTCCCTTGCCCGGGCCCTCGCTCTAGTCCAGCGTCTCAAACGCCTCGCCTTGGCGGGGTCGGCTCCTTAGCCTGGGTTAGATTCTCGGGTTCAGAGGCCTCATAAATTAGCTCCTCAATCACTTGGTGGATGCCATCATCGAAATCGTCAAAATCCATAGACGGCTCAGGAGTTGGCACCACTACAGGCTCCAGCGTTTGGACCAGTTGTCTCGCTCTTCTCCTCATATCGAGGCCGCCTCGATGAAGGCATCTGCCTCTTCGTTGGTGATCGTCCCTCTGTTAACAATCTCTCTGAGACCCTCAGCTAGTACAAACAGAGACTGCATCTTAGTCGATTCCAATATGTTTCTACTTTCTTATTATTTGGTATCCGATATGGGTCTGTGGCGCTATTTCAGTGTGGTCCAAAAATTCTATATTACACCTACTCCGCCTTAAATGCAATTGCGTGTCTATGGGCAAGGCACTGTACACTAATTGGTTCCGCACAATATAGCGTTTCATGTGTTGCTCTGCCGTTAAACAATAAATCAGTCATTCGTTCTTCGCAGTTTCCAAATTATTTCTTCCTTCGTCTAAGATTACATCAAAAAGCCTATTCCAATCGTCCATAATTTACTTCTATGGTTCCCATACTCTTATCAAATCTGCAGGCATAGGTGTGTGTATTCGTGTGTGTGTGCGTGTGTGTGTGTTCGTGTGCGTGTGTGTGTTAATCAAGTTCGCACGGGCGGATCCAGGATGCTATGTAATGGAAGGGGTGTTAAATTTTAAAAGAGATTGGGTAGTTTTGCATAAAATCTCAAAATGGACATGTTTGTACGTTAAGAAGTGTACTAATGTTACTGAAAAAGGAGTAGTTTAGACGAAACGTCCAGAATCCCCTCTAACTCCGCCACTGATTTTTTTGTTTGTTGTTGTTGTGTTTTTTTTAATCACATTTTGACGCTGCTTTTAAGGAACAATATGCACATCTCCACGTTTTTCGGGGGAATGGGGGTGGATGAAATTTGTAACAAAATTTCTTCACAAAACTATGGTATTGAGTGGTAACAATTTATTGTGATTAAGTGTTGTTTTTTGTTTTTTCCTGAGAGTGCTCGTGGGATTACAGTATACATGTAAAATGAATTATTGAGGTCTTGTTAGGCCCAAATATAAACAAAATTAAAATATTTCCTGACAGCATGTTATGAGACATTAGCACCTAAGTAGCTGACTGCGTAGATTTTACTCGAGATCGAAGGCTCCATTGCAATATACATTGTACCTGTATAAACTGATTACTAGCGCCTTGTGGGGCCCAGCCTCCAAAATGCTCCCCTTGAACGAATGAGGTGTTCAGTCGGCCATATTTGGGCGCATGACCGGCAGCTAAAGACGACGATGCTGTCAGAGCACCATCAGGAACACCGTGTTCTCCAGACACCAAGTAGACATTACACACCTGGGCACCTTCAAAATAATTGTTTCACATTAGAATGCTCTATAAGAGTGAAAGAAAAAAATTATTTCTGGATGAATAAAATATGTATTTGCACAGTGCAGGCAGGCAGGTAGGTAGGCTGGTTACTTTTGGTGGGTTGTTAGGTAGAATAAATTGGTACAGTTTCGGAAGTGACATACAACATAAGTAAAGTCAGTAACTTACGTCTTCTGAATGACCGTATCAATTGAGTTAAAACTAAGTCCATGTCTTTCACGCAATAATTGTGTCACTACGATGTAATTCAACAAATGCATGAACTGTAAATTAAAATTTCAGAACTTCATTTAGCCCGTATTCTTTACACCTAACTTAACCTTCACGTGTTTAAATGTAGTCCGAATGCAACTGCAAATATTACATTATTATGCAAAAAGAGGTCACTGTGACTTACTTTCCGTGTAAGAGTGAATCTAAAGTTCAAGTCATATATACGATGCTACTTATACCAGCCCTGTCAACATTTCTGTGCAGATGCTGATGTAAAAGTTCTAGACCACAATGCAAAATAAGGTCACTGTAACTTAATTTTAAAATATTTTTAATGGGATTCCATTTTTGGCATTTTTCGAAGATATATTCTCGAGGTCAATAGCGCCAAACACATTAAAAAAAAATAAAAAAATAAAATAATGCGCCGATGAATCACTATCATTTTTATTACCATATCAACAAATAAAACAGTGTGGCCTGTTTTTATGCTTGAATTGTTTCAAGCTTTAAATTTGGATTTTGCATATATTTTGAGTATTTATTTGTGTTTGTTACCTATGCAACATTCTATTTATTAACATGGTTGCTTGATGAACGGAATAAGAAAATCGTACTATTTCCAACAAGGCAGCATGTTTTAAAATTCACGATTACAAACGTGAATCCTAGAAAACATTGAATATAATAATAAATCCGTTAAGAACTTCTACATGTTAATTGCCATTTTTGCAGCCATGGTTGTGGTACCGTATATTTTATCGCGGACGTTAAATTTTAGCGATTTTCAAAATGCGGGTTATACGTTTCGTCAGTTCATATGCAATTCCAGGTCTAGAGAGGTTTTGATATATACGATGATAAATTTTGGCGGGGTTTAATTTTCGCGATCTTATTCTTAGACCTCTACATCGGTCAGATTTATCCAATGCTACAAAAACTACTATATTGTTATTATAATTTCAGTGTAATGCAAAACTGATACTTGAAAACTATTACACCAAATAACTCCAATAATAATAATAATAATAATAATAATAATAATAATATTAATAATAATAATGATAATAATAATAATAATAATTATTATTATTATTATAATTATTATTATTATTATTATTATTATTATTATTATTATTATTATTATTATTGATACAAAACAAATGAAAGTTTCATTGCGTTACTAAATATTTTGGTGTGTAAGAAAATGATTTATTTCTCTTATATTTACAACTTCACCAATGTCATGAGTTGTAAAATATTAAAATGAATTAAAAATTGTTAGTTCTATTTTTAAATTCTAACTGTACAGGTATAATAATTAATAACAGCTCATTAGCTTGTTCATTAAAGTCACCTATTGAGACTGTCCCGATTGCATTTTGAAACAAGAATATTATACCATATTAGGAATGACACCAGTTACACTTGCTCATTAGCACTAAGTTTACGTCGGATTCATTTTTGATTTTACCAATGCAAAAATTTCTACTTAAATAAGTTTCAACGTCTCCAAGGACCTCTCGCACCTTTGATTTTGCATGTGTACACCTAAAACCATTTTGAAGTTTCTGGGTGTCAGTGTCTGCGCTCATAAACAACGTCTGCACATATATTCTTATCAGTCTTTTAATTGAAGGAAAGTTTATTTTTGTCATGCGATCAAAGCTTACAAAGATAAATACTCAAATTATGTATTTTCGGCGAAATCTGCTGACTATGTATGGACCACCATCCCTTATTACTTTTAGCACCAGAAATCCGTGCATCAAATATCCACATCAGACAATGATTGAGTTTCTTGTTCTACGTACTGTGAATGGTAATGACAGTGGAACTCAGTTAATTTCTATCCCATTTAAAGTTTTCGATAAATTTTCCAGTTTATCTCTCTAGCTATTTATGTGGAATGCCTGTCTATTTGGTCTGTATCTCTGTCTATCGTTCGATCGATCGTTTGTCTGTATTCATAAACCCAATTACCTCCATGCCCGTCCATACCTATATGTTACTCATCTCTATGAGTTATGTACTAACTTGGATAAATAAATGTATCTTTTATATTTAAAAAAGTATGTGTCAACAAGAAAAATACAGACAGACAGACAAATAGATAGATAGATAGATAGATAGATAGATAGATAGATAGATAGATAGATAGATAGATAGACGGATGGAGGAGTGGGGCTATATGTAGATAGGTACTGATATTCCAGTACGTATATTACCTCCCATCATCTTTGCAAAATATTTATTTAGAGTTTATATTTACGAAAAAAAGCAACAAGTTATATTGCATTTCTTACCTTGAATCAAGACCCTTTTCCAACAAAGAAAAAATAGTAGATACAGTTGCGTGACAAGCAATTTCCTCATGGTGCAGTCTGGTTTAGCCATTAAGTCGCAGAACGGCTCACTCAACTAACAAAGCCTTCCAAACTCGCATCATACCGAGAGTAAACACTTTTACACTCTGACCACGGATTGGACACAAACAATAAAAACTGTTTGACCGCGTTGAGCAAATGAAATTAAAATTGTCGCCTTTGATGAAATTGATAACTTTGTTGGATTACACCCTTTCACGTTGATCGAAGATGCTATAAAATGGCACAAACAAACAAGATAACATTCTTTCACGTGATTCAAGGCTTACAACGCTTGTCTTTCGTCAATTCGAATTCAGTTGTACAAACAGACAGTAAATTTTCTTTGTGTATTCATGAATCATTTTCACTATATGACCAATGATAAATATACATAGTTTCAAATGGACGTTGACCTAACTCTCATTATAGTTGCACTCAGAAAAGATTTACATTTCTCACACCCATATTTAATTGTGACAAAATGTAGAAGATAAGATAAAATATGTTAAATTATATTCAAACACGTGTGCGCTTAGACTTTGTAAAAATATAGCATAGCATCGACATGATTCAATACATTGAATATATATATATATATATATATATATATATATATATATATATAGAGAGAGAGAGAGAGAGAGAGATGTGTGTGCATGTGTGTGTGTGTGTGTGTGTTTGTGTGTGTAAAATATAAGACATTATGACTCTCATTCTACCCCCATTTCCCCTCCCTCCCGCCCTCCCTAGATAACCTCACTTTGGATATTTTATATTTGAGAGGGGTGAGGAAATGTAGAATGAGAATCTATAAAATGCATGATAGAAGAATTCATACGATATAAGTACAGGTTTTTTAATTGTAAATTGATTCATTATGAAAATATGAATAGCCAGATAGATGACAAATATGATAATAATTTATAAGATACTTGCATGTGTGTAGTTTTACTTACACGTATGGATAGATAAAGGTTTATACATATTTTATTGTCATAATTTAAGCACATGGGGTCGGGCTACAAGTTCTCACAACTTAGCAATACAGCCCCCCACTCCCACCCCCCAATTCACAAGTAGATTCATGAAAGTGGCAAGGCGTAACAGTAGGTGCATATACGTAGCTCAGAAACATAGTGCATTAATACAAATTAATATTGAAAAATTCATCATACAAGAATAGAGAAATTAAAAAATTAAAACAAAGAAAACTTAATACATAATAAGTATAGTACAACTGATATATAAAAGAAAAAGGTAGGCAGAGAATAGGGAGAAAATATACTATAGAGTGACACTGTGGCAGGTGATTTAGGGAGATTATGTAAGTAAGGTAGTTTGTCTTAGATGATTATTTGAAAACTTTTAGTGTCTTTAATGTAAGTCTAAACAATTTTAAAGATGCTAGTGTTTAGGTTATTTGATTGCTCAACTGGTCCAACAGCAAGACATTAGTTCTAACAAGAATAAACAGCTTGTATAGGCAATGAATAAGTCTTAGTCATGGGGCTAAATTTATTACAGGTAAAAATATAATGACAGGCAGTCTCGTCGTCCTGTCTACGTATGTGCAAAGAGCTGTCAGTAAAAAAAAAAATTAAAAATATATCATTGTTTAAATCACTATAGTTATTTCTTATACTAGGATAAATAATTGATAATTTTCTGTTACATCTATACTAAGATAGATAAATAGATAGATAGATAGATAGATAGATAGATAGATAGATAGATAGATAGACTGATAGATACAGAGAGAGATAGATAGATTAATAGATAATAACACAAGAACACATATTTAGTATCACCTTTAATTAAAATGCTTGCAAACATTATATATAAAGTCGCTGATGAAATTTACGTATAATTTACATGATTTTGCCGTGAGGAAACAGTAAGAAGAACAATATTACTTCAAATTCAAGAGAATGAACGCCTCTCTATCAATTTTGTATGTATGTTTTTGTATGTAAAAACAATGCAAGTTAACGTGATGTAATATATGTTTGTCATGTATCCTACCAGTGCATTGTGCAATGCATATACTTATACTGGTGAATTATGTAATTCATTGCCTTTTATAGGTGTTTGTGTAATTCATTGCCTTTTATAGGTGTTTGTGTAATTCATTGCCTTTTATAGGTGTTTGTGTAATTCATTGCCTTTTATAGGTGTTTGTGTAATTCATTGCCTTTTATAGGTGTTTGTGTAATTCATTGCCTTTTATAGGTGTTTGTGTAATTCATTGCCTTTTATAGGTGCTTGTGTAATTCATTGCCTTTTATAGGTGTTTGTGTAATTCATTGCCTTTTATAGGTGTTTGTGTAATTCGTTGCCTTTTATAGGTGTTTGTGTAATTCATTGCCTTTTATAGGTGCTTGTGTAATTCCTAGCCTTATAGCGTTGCATTGTGCAATTCATAGCCTCGGGATGACCATACAAATTTCAAGAACATATTCACAACTTTAAACCCCAAAATAAAAGACAATATTCTGCAATCCAAAAACTCTAAGACTTCACTGCGCGCGAAATCCACTTTTTTACGAATAGGAGCGCGAGATAAGTTAATCTTCTCTAAAAACGTTTTATACAGGACCTGTACATTTCCAGTGAACTCATATTTTCACTGAACTCATATTTTCACTGAACTCATATTTTGAGTGCTTTTATTCTCATCGTAATCATGTGGAAGGTGGCATCACTATCAGAGTTCATCCATGTGACAAGAACTTTAACTCAAATGTCAACCATATTTTAATAAGAAGTGTGTTAGTAATAATTTTCCAGCTGGAAATAATTTTAAAAATTGTCTACATCGTTGGTAAAAGTTGCGTATATCGTTAGTAAACCAGCTCAGGATTATTTGCTCATCAGCACCTTCTTTATACAGAACTTCTTATTTTGCTGTGACTGCTTATTGTCTGTTCTTCCATGTATATATTTACGGTGACTAATAGGCAATTGTGCAACGCATTTCAGAGAAAGGTGTACATAAATAATTGGAATCATATAAGGATAAAAAACAGAAATATTTCAAGAATGGATGTCTTTCACTTTGCAGTTTAATAATATTTAGACCTTTTTTTCATTTGTTTTACCTGTAAATCTAAACAATATTGGAAAATAATATTTTTAAAAATATGTCTCATCAGTTAACGATATACTTACATTTTCACTTTACTTTGAAATTAAAGAAAAGAGTTCCTTCTTAACCAAACCAACCGCGAGTCTTTCCAGTAAAATTGTTTAATTATGTCCCAGTGCAGCTGGAAATACAAATAAATATGTTTTTCAACAATTTAGGAAACAACCAGCAATAGTTTTAGTACTGCACTGGAAATATAATAACTCATCCAAAATCTAGTTGACGTAGAGTTTATACCTTTATCGAAACTTTACATGCAGCACATGATTGTAGACATGTACTCAAATATCACAAACATCACGTAAGACAACTCTAACCATCAAACTTTGAACTTTTTATATTTTTTTAACTCAAGCGCTTGAAAAATTCCGTAAAGTGTGAGAAAAAAATCAATATAGTTTAAAATGACTCGAAAAATCTGCAAAAATTGCTTATTCCACCCCTGACGTGCAAAAGCGTTAAAAAGATCCACAATTAGCGGAAAAATCAGCAGGTGTAGTCGCCCTGTAGCATATCTCAGATTGTCATAATCCAAATTGTTTGAGATACTCATATCGGTATTCAAATACGACATGTACATGCACATTTCTGATTTACATTAGCCAGTAAATCGGCATAATTTCTAACGGTCACATCTTGCAAAAACAAAATCCATGTTAATTATAGCCAACCCAGTATACTGGGCATAGCTAAACTGTTTAAAAATTTGTAATTTAGAGTGACCTTTCTTAGATAGTACATAGACACAACATCTTTGGTTGAGTTCATAAATATACAAGCCTAAATTTACTTTGTACTTGAAAAGTGGTACAGCTCATGTATGTCACAAAACAATCATAAAAGCACAAAAGTATGAAGAAAACCACACCCATAACAAATACAATGGTCTAACGTAAAGAAAAGCCTTAGATTATGTGTAAAAAAAAAAGTACATATCATCTTGTCATAACGAATGCCATAACCGTTTAGGTGCCTTTCCTGATATAAGTTTTAAAACTGCAGCATCAGGATCATCCAGGATCATTTTTACATTACCTCATTTGTTATGCAGCACCCTACGTAAACTTAAGCGTTATCAGTAGGCACTAAAATGTTACTGTAACAAGAAAAGAGTATATCTGAAAAAACATAATATATATATATAGATAGATAGATAGATAGATAGATAGATAGATAGATATATATAGACAGACAGACAGAGAGAGATCACGCTAAACAAGGAAAAAGAAAAATTATATTTCTGCTCTTCTTTCAAAAAAGATAGTCACCGCCAAAATAATTGTCATATAGAGCGTCATTTTAGGGGTAGCAAATTAATGCCCTATAGCAAACTGGGTTCAACACAAATTAGGCAACCTGGGTTTATTTTGTACTTGCAACGTGGACTTTTCTTCTCACATATGTGTCGCGGCTTTTCAACAACATCGATGTACAGTATCCTTCCTGAATATAACTCTGTAGTATTGAATAAATGACAGTCGTACATTTTGTTCTGAGACTTTTTCATACTACATATATATGTTGTATTATTTCCTGGTATTATTAACTAAGACAAATATAAGTTGATTTTACGAGAAAATCACATTAACTGTAAATGACACTGCAGCTAAGCCACATATCTCAGGATTTTTCCAGTCATCCATGGCTACAGATCCTCTTTCAGCAGCCCATTATTCAGACAAACCGGAAGGGTGGTTAAAAATTAAACCTCGATTTTTACTTCTGAATAGACATTTTTGTTGTTGTTGTTGTTGTTT
>JAQPZY010001568.1:632500-637500 GCA_029931535.1 Margaritifera margaritifera | reverse complement strand
TCCACCGTTGCTTCAACCATTAAAATATATCCCCGCCACTCTGTGTTTGGGACACACACACACAGAGGAAATGTATACCGCACGGATACTCACACTAATATGATGCAACTGAAGGGCAAATGTCAGAGTCAAACAGAGGCCATAACTCCAGTGAGTTTTGTCGGAAAATAATATAGAAATAAAACTTGAGCAAGCTCATCTGAATATTAAACCTCTTACCAAATTTGATGTCAATCCATAAAGTCCTTATAAAGTATTAAGCGGAAACGAAATTTGCGACGGACGGGACGCGAGGTGACGGGACGGAACGGACTGACATAAGTAACGTTATATATGCTACCTCTATTGATATGGCAGGAACATAAAACGTCCCCCCCCCAAAAAAAAAAAAAAAAAAAAAAATTAAATTGTAAAATAAAATAATTAAAATTATAAATACTCCATGCGGTACATATTCGCACGATTTCACTGTAATCAATAACAAAAGATTTGAGTATTGGAAAAAGGTCGCTTTGGCGTAGAATAGAGAAAATTAACAGTAGGTAAACTTCTACATACATACATACATACATACATACATACATACATACATACATACATACATACATACATGCATACACACACACATACATACATACATACATACATACATACATACATACATACATACATACATACATACATACATACATACATACATACATACATACATACATACATACATACATACATACATAAATACATACATACATGCATACATCTATTATATAGATTTGTAGGAAAGCACATATGCGTGTCTGCATCATACGTAGATGTATATAGAATGGGATCGATAGTGTAGATGTTTAAATGCTGAGATATTAAAATATTAACTCACCTTTTTCAAAATGAATCTGTTTTCTGCTATTACTTCCAGTTGTGTCTGTAGGTATATTTGCCGTAGTAGTTGGTAATTCTACAATGTTCAGTATGTTTTAAATTATATCTGAAATAGCTGTAAATCTAAAATTGATTTTGAGAAAATATGTAATTATAGGACAGGGCGATTCGTACTTACACTCCATAGTGAAAATATGTAATTATAGGACAGGGCGATTCGTACTTACACTCCATGGTGAAAATATGTAATTATAGGACAGGGCGATTCGTACTTACACTCCATGGTGAAAATATCTAATTATAGGACAGCGCGGTTTGTACTTACTCTCCATGGTGAAAATATGTAATTATAGGACAGCGCGGTTTGTACTTACACTCCATAGTGAACACTAAGTGAAATGTTTGTAGCTTGAGTAGATGTTATTTCAGTATTCAGTGCAATATTATCTATCTATATATCTATCTATCTGTCTGTCTATCTGTCTGTCTTTTTCTATCCATCTATCTGTTTATCGGCATGTCTATCTATCTGACTGTCCATAGATTATTCGCCACCCACCCACCTACCTACATACATTACATACTGACCGATAACTTACATACCGACTTTCATATTTATTTGCTGTTTACACATGCTTTATAATATTGTACAATGAATACGATTATGCTTTCTAGATAAAATGACATTTTTAAATGCTTCATGCTATTATGCTATCTAGATAAAATGACATATATCAATGCTTTATACTATTATACGATCTAGATAAAATGACTTATATCAATGCTTTATAATATTATACTATTTAGATAAAATGACTTATATCAATGCTTTATACTATTATACTATTTAGATAAAATGACATATCAGTGCTTTATACTATTATACTATTGAGATAAAATGACATATCAGTGCATTATACTATTATACTATTTAGATAAAATGACATATCAATGCTTTATACTATTATACGATCTAGATAAAATGACTTATATAAATGCTTTATACTATTATACGATCTAGATAAAATGACATATATCAATGCTTGATACTATTATACTATTTAGATAAAATGACATATATCAATGCTTGATACTATTATACGATCTAGATAAAATGACATATATCAATGCTTGATACTATTATACTATTTAGATAAAATGACATATATCAATGCTTGATACTATTATACGATCTAGATAAAATGACATATATCAATGCTTGATACTATTATACGATCTAGATAAAATGACTTATATAAATACTTTATAATATTATACTATTTTGATAAAATGACTTATATAAATGCTTTATACTATTATACTATTTAGAAAAAATGACTTATATCAATGCTTTATAATATTATACTATTTAGATAAAATTACTTATATAAATACTTTATAATATTATACTATTTAGATAAAATGACTTATATCAATGCTTTATAATATTATACTATTTAGATAAAATTACTTATATAAATACTTTATAATATTATACTATTTAGATAAAATGACTTATATAAATGCTTTATACTATTATACGATCTAGATAAAATTACTTATATAAATGCTTTATACTATTATACGATCTAGATAAAATTAGTTATATAAATGCTTTATACTATTATATTGTTTAGACTTTATCCTATTATACGATCTAGATAAAATTACTTACCTGGACATGTTTTATAGAGCACCAAAATGTCATCAACATTCACCGTGCCAGATTCTACTTTTCCTTGAAATTCAGTCTGAAAATCAGAACCGTTCAATATGTTTATGTATTCAGTGATCCATCCATTGGAACTACCTGCGCTTTCCCACACAAGATTCTTTAGTCCACTTATGTTCAAGAATACCCACAGCGTGTTGTTAGCAGCACCCTGGATCCTGTAGGAAAAGCGAAGACATGTTTGGAACATCCTGGACTCAGAACCATTTATAACCGGTCCTATAAGCCGCGCTAGATCAGTCCCATTATGAGAAACCTCAGAGGAAATGAACTTCCTCGATCCTGAAATGAATATAATTAAATAAATGAATAAAATTGAATTAAGTTAAACTTAAATAAAATATTAAAAAAGTTCATG
The DNA here is from genome assembly GCA_029931535.1 of Margaritifera margaritifera. Lineage (NCBI taxonomy): Eukaryota > Metazoa > Mollusca > Bivalvia > Unionida > Margaritiferidae > Margaritifera > Margaritifera margaritifera. The sequence continues at coordinate 634,531 of JAQPZY010001568.1, read as the reverse complement.
GATTAAATTAGGACACCAATTCAAGAAATTCATCTAATACTATAGATGGCAAAATATTCTTCTTTAATGCTAGACATTTACTCAGAGAGACATTGATAGGTCCTGTCTCTTAACTGTAAAGACAATTATAGAACAGAACAATATCCAAGTTAAAAGAATGAGAGAAAAAATATTTTCTAGAGGTTCCATTAACTAATTCTAGAAAAATATTCCTTGGCTTCAGAGAGAGAGAGAGAGAGAGAGAGAGAGAGAGAGAGAGAGAGAGAGAGAGAGAGAGAGAGAGAGAGAGAGAGAGAGAGAGAGAGAGAGAGGATCTGAATGCTCTTGACTCGGAAAAACAAAACAAAACAAAAGAAGAAAAAAAATGAGGAATATTTCTACATTTTGCAGGAACGATATTTAATCCTTTAAAAATGTATGAAAAGTAATATGCTTAACTTGCCTGAATCTGACAATGTGAAAGACAGTATCATTGCATAACATGAATCAATTTAGAATTTAGTCAGTAGATTAGCCACTAACGTATTCAGTTAAACTACATTTTCTTGTTCTCTATTTTGCTTAAAAAGCCTCCTTGACTGGTGTAAACAGTAGAACTTTTTCATGTATATCTATCTATCTGATGCAGTGACCTACTTTACATCTTTAGTTCCAATTATATTACTACTTATCATTTTTTAAAAATGTATTGCCTTTATATTTCTTAATTTTTGAAGACATCAGCTTCATTAATGAAACATTTACCTAAGCATCGACATAGACACAGCATATAGAACAAATTAGCGGTGGTTGTGTGTCATTTCTTGAGATAGTGGCACTTAAATGAAACACTAGAATCTTGAGTTATAATAGCCGAATTACACCTATCAGTTTTGAACTACTTAACAACAGCTAAGTGAGTGAATCCAATGAACATTTTAAGTATCTGCTAAGACTCTGATGATGCTTTCTAATGGATACAAAGAACATTTTCAATGGTTACCAGGACTACGGACAAAGCAGAGGGAAAACAAATCAATGATTTTCTTTGCAACTATTTTAAGATAATGCATAAACGGCTTATTAGCAGAATCCATATATGATAGCCGAATAACGTCTATTTCAAGAGTACAAGAAAGTTGTTACAAAGATGTTTGGCTAGATGAAACTAGATTTCAGAATAAACTAACTACTCAAAGCCAATCAACCAAAAGCCAGAGCAAATCAGAGTTCGGATATGTCAAGTAGGTTATGATCGTGATTCAAACGTAGAAGAAGAAGGAGGAGGAGGAGGTAGACAAGCAGGAGGATGAAGTCAAAGATGGGTAGACACGTTATTTTTAATAAATGCTCTGGCATCTTACCTTCTGTCGTCAGATTCCAGTTGATAATGCCAGTATTGTTCCAGTTACAGAGATCTATTTCAAAATCACAATCTGAAACACATCATAAACATTTATATAATTAATATGAAGATAGATAGTCGTTATTCGGCTTTTATTAATTACATGTGTTGTACATGCTCTTTAGTAGCCGAATTACAAATAAGATTCCGTTGGTAATTAATGATTTACAGGGTGTTTTTTTTTTTTTGTTATGCTACCTTGGAGATGAAAATGATTGTATTCTTATTGTTCACAAAGCAAATAATAGAACCGTGATAACTTTTGATGGAAAGGCCGCTTTTTTTGTGGTAAATGCCTCATTGAAGAAGTGTCTCTTCTCCCTTTCTCCTTTCCATGTAACTGAAAACGTGTCCATACAATACGGATTCCCACGCCAATATGGTACATCTGAAGAAAGCACCATCGATATGAATATGCAAAATGCTTAGTCAAATAGGAGCCATACGTAAAAAAAGCAGAAAATCAAACCTCACATATGTCTTCTCAATATAAAGTCTCATACCATTCTGCCTCAGTCCATGAAATCCTTCAAAGGATATTGAGTGTACGAACAACTCTAGCATGAACGAGACGTGACAGGATAGGCGGACATGGTAACAGTGGGATCATTCTCGTCCATTTCCGCTGCAAGTTGTCGACCCTGAAC
>JAQPZY010001568.1:0-15000 GCA_029931535.1 Margaritifera margaritifera | reverse complement strand
AGCCTTGTCGTGATTCCTCAGATTGATAATAATGTCCAGAACGTGGTTTATAGGGAATATACTACAAGGACTGAATTTGTTCCAAATGCAAACACTCATCACTGTTACTGTTACTTCAATTAGATCCATAACATTATAACATCAACACGCGGTGTGTAGAGACCAATACCCTACATATTCTATCCAAAATGCCGTATGTAGTGACCAGCACCCAGTCATCTACAATCGAACATCCCACATTTTACCATCAACACGCCGTGCAGAGACCAATGCCCCACATATGTTATCCAGCAAGCCGTATTTACTGACCACTCAGTCATCTACTATATAAAACCCCACATTATACCATTAACACGCCGTGTGAAGTGACCAATAACTCCACATATGCTATCCAAGACACCGTGTTTAGTGACAAACACCCAGTCATCTACTATCCAACACCTCAAATTATTCCAAGACACGCCGTGTGTGGTGACCTGCTGCCTAGTGGCTATATGCATATATCCGAGATTTGCATATAACCATTGCCTATACCTCAGATCATGTGGGAGGTGTCAGTAAATTTGCATATATTGTACTGATGTTGTAAATAGTTTCAATCAAGGGAACCACCTCATAGTAACACTAAAATAGCCGTGACTAAAAGTAGTACTAAAATCCCGAAACTGTACCGGACTTTAGCGGAGACTGAAAAATATCCAGAAAAAATGTGAAATTGTTGGCTTACACTAAAAGTAATACTAAAATTTTAGTAGAGAATGAAAAAAGGTCGGACATTTTTTAAAAATATAATCAGGACTAAAAGTAATACTAAAATTTCTAAACTAATACGGAATATAGTGGCGATTAAAAAAGAAATTTCCCCAAAATGTAAATTATTTTAAAAAGAATGTTTACACATTTAAAAAAATTAATGTGAAAGATTTACAAATTTAAATTTTTTACAACAACAACAACAAAAATAAACTAATTATACCGAATTTATCGAAGACTGAAAAATGTCAGGACAAATTTAAAAATTGCACATTTTGTTTTCTTCAAAATGTTAAAAAAATTCAACTTTAATACATTTCTTTTTTTTTTACAAATTGGAAAAGATTTGAAACAAACAAATCAAAATGTCATGCCTTTTTGAGTGACCAATACCCCACACTTACTAAGCAACGAAAACTTGACAACAGAGTCGTGGATATGAAAGAAAATATCCTTCTTAGAAAAATTCAAAGATCGACAGAGAGAATTTGAAAGAGCATGTTCAAAAGAAATGTGTTGTTTCTAACAGATAAGCCAACACCATTGTTTGTTTCTAAATAAACATTTTTGTTATCAGCCCCGCTTATGTAAACATCAGCAATACAAATGAAGAGGGAGGATTGGGCTTAGTCCCTTCCTCTTCGTGTACAAATACCAAACATTAAACATGAACATATTGACAACGTTTTGGAGTTAGACTAGGCTTCCAATGATCATCTAGTACTGTGTCATTTTGCCAATGATTCACACTAAGTTCATGTGCTCAAGACAATGGATAGCCATAATGTTACAAAACCACCTTTCTATTTTCTCATCGTTTCTAGAGTAATCACGTTCAAAACAAGTCGCTAAATGTTCTAACGGAACCCAAGACTGCGTTGATGAAGAAAATACACACAATATTGTCCAAATACTATCAAATCTGATCCTTGCAATCTCACATTATTGAAATGTGTAGACACAGCATTTCTTCTCATTAAATCGATGAGATCGTCTTCCAGATTAGTTTATCCATAAGAATCAAAATAGTCCACACTGTCGTTGTTGGAAATTTGACGCCTTCCAACTGGATTCCTTTCGTCCGTGTTGATATAGGCTTCAACGTCGTTAGATTTTCGATGAGGAAGTTGATCTTTAGCACACATCACTGGATTCCAAGAAGCTGTGTACGAACTGTGAGTCAGAATGTAATGAAGTTCCTAGGTATTCATTCTTTTCACAGGTAATAATAAGTCATAAGCTCACACTTGACTTTTTCCTTGAAAATATCTGTCAAGTAAGTCGATGAACGGAAGTCTCCGTACACTCTTGCAAGAGAGCTTAGATGAATTTCGTTTCCAAAGAAGTCAAAGGAGGTAAGGAATGGTCACTGAGGTCTTTATGCCATTCTTTCTCTTTTGAGGTAAGAGTCCATGCATCCTTCAGATACTCTTCCAACTTTTCGTCTGGACTCATCATCAAACATTTGTCTTGTTTTTTCTGACTAGAATGATCGATTTGACATGCATAACAATGTTCTATGGTTAGGTTTGAGATTAATTCAGTTACGTGACGAGCAAAAACAGGTGCTTAAGTGTGGTTCTTGTTCTGGTCATATTGACATCATGACAGTATTTTCTTTCTTTTTTCTTGTTCACTTGTGGTCTGCAACTGTTCTGCATAAAAAAGATCCTTTTGGCTTATTTTCACAGGTTCCATCTTTTTGTTAGTAGTCTAGGATCACTTCTCTCAAACTATTGATTTCCAGAGTATTGCCAAATTCTGCCTACAAGATCGCGTTCACTGCGTTAGCCAGAACTGATGAAAACTAAAGCTCCACACTGAGTTGGCCCAATGTTATAGGGTGGAAATGTCCTTCGTCGCTGCTTTTGTCAGGAGTGAAATCAAATCCCCACAAAGCATCTCCTCCTGTATAATCGTCGTACGAAATGCCCTTACTACTTTTGGTTCCTAAATGTCTTGTGACTTTAAACAGTGCCAAGTAAGATATCAAGTAATTTTTCTGGGCAAAAGTTTTGTTCAAAAGATCTGGTACACGACGTCTGACCATCTCTGGTGACTTATATCTTGGACGCGTTGAAATGTTGGAATTCGAAAGGATTTTGATTGATAGCTCCCTAGAGATCCGCATTTCTGACGATGTCAATGAGCAAACGTTTTGGCAGCTGACCTTCGGAAAACATGATCTTCGATCTTGGATCGGAGTCCAGAGGCAATGGTGAAGGTTTTATCATCCACTCGTTGTAGAGGATACTTGGCTGTCGTTCTGCTCCGAGGTTGACTAATGTTGTTTCCTACTTTAGGTAAGACTTCCACACGTCGAACGTAAACTCTGGTTTCTTCGTCGCTCGTTTTGTACTCGTTTGCATTTGCCATCAAACGGAACACGGTACTACTTGGATTCAGTCTCAGACGTACATCCACAGCATTCAACAAATACTTGTGTTGCAACGATATGTCCCAGTGTAAACGATCCATCATTTCTAATATTCGTCCTTGTTTTGTTTTCTTTCGGCGGTTGTTAAATCCAAATATGTGAGGATTGTAATCCACAGTCAACTTTGTGTCATTGAACGTGTCCAATGTGTTAGGTTTCAATACTCCTGAGGCATCCAGACGTGTGTTCTTGGTTTCTTTTATGTGCGTCAAGAGATTTTCCAGGAACGCTCGGCAAGAGTAGCGTTCATGCTGCAACTCACAAGTTTGTTATAAAGCCACTTCCCTGAAAAACGAATGAGTGAAATTGTTGGCGGGAGCTACTGTGGCATCTGCGCCTGGATTGCTGTTATCCGTTTTGAGAACGTTGATTTTCAGGTACAAGTAACTGTTTCGAAAACTTGCTATGCTACGACTTCTGTCATCAGCGTTATACCAAATTCCATTTATGAAAGTCAATGATACCGTTCAAGACTTACTTAATTACCAAGTACTGTTAAAAAACTGATTCAACAAGACTCTGTCGTGAGTGTGTTAGCATTCGTTTAGCGACAAATTCTTTGTGGCAAATTTATGAACAGTACATGCAAAGACATGACAACCATTAAGATATAAACTGTTTAAATTTAATAGTGTAAGTGCAAGCCGTGCTTCAAAATTTTCTGGAAGTCACTTTTGGGGTACCTGGATTGTGAACGAATCTTCAGGAAATACCGAACAATTTTCTATCTGATCTTTACTCTCTTTGTTCAGTGGAGGTAGATGGTTTTTTGATCGTAAATGTAGGATGCTAGATACTAGATAGACGGGTGTTGGTCACTCTACCTTTTCGGTAGTTATTAAGTGTGGGGTGCAAGTCACTCAAAATGGCGTGATATTTTTAATTTTATATACAAATCTTTCACAATTAATGAAAACATTTTATTAAAAGTTTTATTTTTTATACTATTTGTAAAACAAATTTGAATTTTTAAATTTGTCCGGACATTTTTCAGTCTTTACTAAATTCGATATAATTTGCTTTTGTTTTTATTGTAAAAAAATGGAAATTCGTTAATTTATCATTTTGAAAATTTTTTGTTTACAATTTGTAAACATTATTTGTGCAATTTTTACAATTTGGGGAAAATGACTTTTTGTAATCCCCGCTAAATCGAATTTTCTTCAGAAACTTTATTAATACTTTTAGATTCGACCATATTTTAAAAATTTTCCTGACCTTTATCTGTCGCCGCTAAGTCTGGTACACTTTGGGAATTTTCTTACAACTTTTAGTTTAGGCAGACATTTTCTTTCATTTTTCCTGATATTATTCAGTCTCTGTTCAAAATCCGGGACAGTTTCGAAATTTTAGTATTACTTTTACTCAACTTTTGCAACATTTGTTTCCGGATATTTTAAGTCTCTGCTAAAGTCTGGTACAGTTTCGGAATTTTAGTACCACATTTAATTTAAATACTACCTTTTGTCTAGACCAAATTCTTTTTTTTTCTTCTGGTTTCTGTATATTCTTCAGTCTTTGCTAAAGTCAAGCACAGTGTCGGAATTTTAGTACTTCTTTTAGTGTAGGCTAATATGTCCTTTTTCACATTTTTATAGTCTTATTTAGTCTCGGCTAACAATCCGGTACAGATTCGGAATTTTAGTATTACTTTTAGCGTAACCCAACACTTGTTGTTAATTTTACGGATATTGTTCTCCTCTAAGGTCCAGTATAAGTTCGGAATTTTAATATTCATTTTAGTGTAAGTCAACATTTTTTTCCAGATAATTTTCAGTCTTCGCTAAGTTCCGATACAATTTCGGAATTCCCCCGACTACATTTAGTATAGACCTTTTTATTTACATATTTTCCGCATTTTTTTTTCAGTCTCCGCTAAAGTCTGGGACAGTTTTGGAAGGATAGTACTACCTTTAGTCATATCCATCTTAGCGCTATCATCAGTTAGTTCCCTTGATTTGAGCTATTCATAACATCAGTACAATATATGCAAATTTTCTGATCTCCAACATGACCTGATGTATAGATAATAGTAGATATATATATATATATATATATATATATATATATATATATATATATATATATATATATATATATATATATCAAATAAACATCAGGTCATTAGACACAGCGTGTTGATGGCATAATGTTGCGTATTGGATAGTGGATGACTGGATGTTGGTCACTACACACGGTGTGTTGGATATTATATGTGGGTATTGATCATTACACGCGGCGTGTTAATGGTATAACGTGAAATTTTTGGATAGTTGATGCCTGCGTGTTGGTCAGTACACACAGCGTGTTTGAGAGTGAATGTGAGATATTGGTCATTGATGGTATAATGTGGGATTTTGGGTAGTAGATGAATGGGTATTGGACACTTCACGTGGTGTGTTGGATAGTATATGCGTGCTATTGGTCACTACACTAAATATTCCTATGTTAATATCCAGTATTAAACTATTGTTTTGGACCTTAAATTATCCCATGTTGACCATAAATTTTCACGTGTTAAATTCCATTTAGTCGTTATAATCTTTTTACCTGTTTAACATGAGAAGCTCAGTGGCACACTCGTGTATACACACACACACACACACACACACACACACACACACACACATATATATATATATTTATTTATACACGCAATAAAGTGACAACGAACAATGCAAAACTAGTTTTTAACTAGCCAAAGCGCTTTCGACTCCCAATGAGTCTTTTTCAAACGTAAACACACAACAGAGACAAGACAAACAATAAAACAGAAAAATCGTTGAAATTATACAAGTTTACATAACTATTTCTACAGGAATTACAACTTGAAAATATCTGATCTGTCGTCAAGTTGGCTTCAAGCTGTAATTCCCGTAGAAATAGCTATGTAAACTTTTGTAATTTCAATTCTGTTTGTGTTTATTGTTTGTCTTGTCTATGTTTTGCGTTTGCCTTTGAAAAAAACGGGAGTCGAAATCGCTTAGACTAGTTGAAAACTACTTTTGCACTGTTCGTTGTCAGTTTATTGCGTTTATCTTAATCAATCCCTGTCACACGCGATCCCTTGCTGGATCCAGTGCACTTGAAAGTACTGTTATTCGCCATATGGTCTGTACTCTTTATATTTACACAGATATATATATATATATATATATATATATATATATATATATATATATATATATATATATATATATATATATATAGATGGATCGATATTTAGATAGATATATGGATATATAGATCCATGCGATCCTCTATGGAGAACTGAAATGTAATCCCTTTTCTCAAATTCTAAAAATCTGAGACATCAATGCAAAACATGCATTATCCTTATAGTTGCTAGATACAAATAATCTTTAATATCTTTGTGTCCATTAGCCTCTCTGGTAAAACACAATCTTGTGTCTTTAGTCTCAGATTCTTCCCATCTAATCCCCACCTCGTCAAATTAAGTCAATACTGTTTTAAAGTAAAGATCATAATTTTGAATGTGTATTTTTATCTATCCAAATGGGACCGTCATATAGCTTCTTAGAGTCACATCACCTTGTTCTGCTCCTTTTAAATTATGATGTCGTCTCAACTGCATTGTTTAAAAGGAATCAATCTAAAGAAAAAATTAAAGCAAAAAGTAGCAACATTTTTTAACCTTTAGAACAGCATAACATAGAAGTCAGTTTTAAAAATGTACATGGTTTAGCACTTTTCCTATAGATGAAGATCACTCCGCACCATCTACGCTAAGTAATTCACCTCTGTACTCTGACAATGCTACATAATTGTGTATATTATCCCTACACCGGCCATCTCTGTAGACACATATGTAATTTAGAAGTCCAACAAAAAATAGTTCTACACGCTAGACAACTTTGGAGTCTTTGTTGTGATTTCTTACTGATTACTTGATTGTAATTTGAAATAAATAACATTCTAAGTAAAAATGTGTTAATATGCACTTTCCTTAAAAGTAAAATTACCAGTACTTTTCGGAGCCCTTAACGTTGTCAAACTCTACAATTTTGTAGGTAAGTAATTCTTGCGATTGACCAAGTCTTCAAATTCAGCGGTAATACATTCCTGCAAGTAGTCTGTAATCCCATAATGAAGAGATAATTTCTGAGTTAAACCGGAACTGTTGATTGTTTAGATGAAGACCATATGTTTATAATACGAACGTATGCTGTTAAAGCGATCGTCCAATCCCCATTGATATCTGCAAATATAACAAGGCATGTATAGTGTGAATAAAATGTTTCGTGTATTTATTCCAATATATATTATAGAATGCTGCTGTTTCTTGCTTTTTTATGTATATTTCTGACATTAAGTTAGTAAAATAATAACATGTAGTGACTCTGTTTAAGTTAACTGCTCGCTTTTGGCACTGGCTGCGATGAATGGGACAAACTCAAACATGACACTACAACCAGGAAATCTCACTAGATTTATTCCGAAATCGTCCACGCGTCGTTGCCTTCGTGTCTGGTCTACTACCTCTACAGTGGGTGGCGCCTACCTCAACGTGACAGTTGTTGGATGCGTACAACAGTCTACTGTGTATAGATCAAGAATAGGCCTTGTTTCTGGGCATGTGTGGACACCCATCGAAGTGGACATAATGAGCTGGGATTATCAACTTATAATAAATGGTGGCTGGACCATAGAAAATAAAGGGTACCTTGCCATAGATCACATATCCTTGACCACCGGATATTGTCCAGGTATACAACGAGTATATACGTTTTCTGACTGTACATGTATATGAATGTTTATATGTGTAATCTAGATGTATTACATGTGTCCAATATTTAAAAGGAATATGAAACGTAAAAGCAACCATATTGATTGGTAAAATATATTATTAAAGGAAATATTTGTTGCCATGACCTATTTAATCGAACCTATGTGCTCGGACCTGCATGAAATCTCAATCTAAAAGCATTAGACTTCATATGCTTTTCAAGAGTCTAAAACACTCGCAAATAAAAAGCACTTTCTTAATGGTCGAACGTCAAAATTTGATGTAATAAAATCCAAGATATGCAGTCGGAAATGTTTGAGCGAGTGTGACGACACGAGCCCTATGTGAGCCATGTGTGGTGAAATGATTACGACACAGTAAAATAGGCCGATTAATAGGGTGGGATCTGAACATTTTAAGCCATTTTCAAAAAGATAACCATCATTCATAATATTATTGAATTTAGAAATGAAGACTTTTCCATTATTTTGTTTAATGCATGGTTAAATAATTTCCAATTCAGCATCTTTATTCCAAGTCAGTTGGAAACAAAATAGCATAGGTAAACGCTGGAAGATAGAATGACACAGTCGCATCATTTATGATGCACTGCTATAACGTCTTTGTCCTCTTGTGACGACATTTATTTCAGATCGACTAACGAAATCGATTGTTTCATTTTGTATTACTTGGTAACGTAGCCTAGTGGCGGTGACATAGACATAGCTTAAACAGAATCAACGTCTTAAATACGCGAGTTTACGACGAATGGAACAAAGCGTTCCATATGTGAAGTAAAATAAAAGTGATTTATATAATAACCACATGAAAGCCCACTAATATTTTTGTTATATTAATAAGCGGGTAATCATCCATACACTTTTAAAAATTAGTTGGAGATATTGATTACAATTCACAGTAATTGCACCCACGGTCGAGAATATACGTGTAATCATGTCCTCTTATTTTGCTCCTATTTCTACATAAAAGATGTAACACGAGGACTCATTTGAAATGAAATTTATTAAATGAGTTGAATAATTTCTACTGTTTTCAAGCATTGGCGAGAAAAAGTTTGAAATTATTCCACGAGTTTCATAAATTTCATATAAAATGAGCACAAATACACGATCATACTCGTCATGACAAAAATGCTGATTTTATTTAACAAAACCGATAAATATTGTAGTACAATGACTTTCAAATACATGCGTTATCATGACTTTACATTACATGACGTTATGACTTAGTTTATGGCGTCATCACGTATTTGTATAAATGTTACATATATAGAGGATCTCAAATGGGTAATGATTTTATATTGAATTTAGGAAACGAGTTGAATAATTTCCAGCATATGCGAGTCTTGGCGATCAAACGCTGGAAATTATTCAGCTAGTTTAATAAATTTAATATTAAATCAGTACTTATTTGAGATTCTGTTTATTACATGGTTTTATTATACTAGAAAGACTTTGGATAGAAAGAACAACAGACGAATTTCGGCATTCATTAAATTCTGGCTCACGCTCACCTTTCAATTCTTGCGCGTACAAAAATAGTCCCAGACGCGAGTTGAATCAAATCAATAATGCACAATTCGATAACCAGTAACATTTAGAAGTAGATTTGTTTGCAAATTATAATTCAAAGAGGAGTTGTCCTTCCAAAAAAGTAGAACATTTGACACGGACAACATCATTTTTTTCAACACTGGACCTCCAATGGAAATTCCTGTGTGAGGTCACATAGTTCGCTCGCTTTGAGTGTTTGGCGCGAGAGATACATGAATATTGATGACACTGTTTACAATGTTTCAACCTAGTCGATTCCAATAAAGTTGTATCCCAGTTGTTGGATATTCGTTTGCATGGATGATGGCTGAATGGAGAAATTTACAACATCTAGACTATACGGGAGTTACTGTGTATAATAGTGATTCTAGATTTAATGTTTTTATGTCACCGGATATTTGCATTATTTGATTTTGATGAATGCTGTGGTTGCAAAACTTTCGGTCAGTTGGGAGACCGGCATTTGTACACATTATTCTCTAAACAGAGGTGAGTTTATTTACTGCTATAGGTTAACATTTAAACCACGCTTGTCCTGGGAGCGGGTAGCTACGATGTCGTAGCCTCGACATGGTCCACAGAGTAGGGGTACTAATATTAGTACTAGGGGGTGGTTAAAATGTACCAATGTTCTAATTTTACATTTGGACACTCAAGCCTTTTATCCATTGACCGATACTATTAATTTTATTTGTAACGAGCCCCTGTGGGATAAATTGACCATATTCCAACAGACGTAACCTTTTTTGCTCAATGCGTTTCAAGCAATCGATTCGAAAAATGGCTGCCAAAGTGTAGATAGTAATAGTTGTAAAAAAAAAGGTTTTATAAGGTGGGGTGAGGAGAATTCACACGGTCGCAGCCAAACAGTAAAGAGAATACTGCGCAAGAACTTCATGGGCTTATTTGGACCAATCAGATTCACATAAAGTGATACGTTAACATATCAAAACATTAAACTGCACACTATACGTGAATTGAACCAACAATGTAATACATATAAATTACGATATGGGTGTATTAATCTACACAACACAGTAGTCATGTGATCAGTAATATTTGTTATTTTGTTACTCAGACGAGTGTGTGAATTTAAATTACAGGAAGTGGTTTACTTGCACAAATACGGAAGTAGTGAACCGTCTTTACATCCGTCTTATAAGGTTAATGCTGTCTTCCAGATTGCGATTTTGAAGATGACCTGTGCAACTGGAACAATACGGGCAATATTAGCTGGAAGTTGAGGACAGAAGGTACGATTCTAGTCATTGTATTGGAAAAGAGTCTAAGCACCTACTCCTCCTATCATCTTCATTATTATTAAATATTATTATTACTATTATTATTATTATTATTATTATTATTATTATTATTATTATTGAGATTCTGCTTGTTAAGTCACTTTAAACCTGAAATGTAAGAAACTAGAAAACGAATTTTCTTTCTAAAAATGATTTGGAAAAATTCTGTCTCTCTGCACCGATTTCTGATAAAATAAAGAAAACAAACTTTGAATGAAACCTTTAACTATCCGAGAATATTAGTTTTTGAAAATTGGGGGAGGGGTGTGTGTGGCTTGGAACTTAATTTCTTTCCTGCAAAATGTTAAAACAAATATCTCAGGTCGAAGATTTTAAAGTTCGCTTGATTTTCAATCCATGATTGTGGATATTCATTACTTATCCGATTAATAGTACATTTTTGAAATTACAAACGTATAGCATACCGAAGCTTGGAATTATTCTGTCATTCTATTCACGAATTATCAATGGACACTGTCAATATCTCGTCGAATGAATATTTACCATTGCACACAAATACTTTGTCAAGCAAAATCATTATAATTTTATAGAAAATTTTGCGGAGATCTTAATCTTTGACAAACAAATTTCATTTATTTTACTGTACTTCATTTCATACGATATTATTTCAGGATTGAGGAAGTTTATCTCCCCTGAGGTTCTTCACAACGAGGCAGATTCAGCTAGACTTATTGGACCAGTAATCAATAGTTCGGAGTCCAAGGCGGCTCAAACGTGTCTTCGCTTTTCTTACCACATTAGTGATACTCTCAGTAATACCCTGTATGTATACGTGAACAGAAGTGGAGTAAGAAACCTTGTGTGGAAGAGCGCTGTTATTTCCCGGACTTGGATCACTCAGTACGTAAACATATCGAGCGGTGATGATTTTCAAATTGAGTTTGAAGGGAAAATGGAATCCGGTTCTGTGGGCGTTGACGAGGTTATAGTGCTGTACAAGCATTGTCCAGGTTAGTCTTTGTCTCCAGATTTCAGAAAGTGTTGTTCGATATGTATGTATATATCTGCATATGTATGTATGTATGTATGTATGTATGTATGTATGTATGTATGTATGTATGTATGTATGTATGTATGTATGTATGTATGTATGTATGTATGTATGTATGTATGTATGTATGTATGTATGTACGTATGTATGTATGTATGCATGCATGCATGAACTACTTTGTATGCTTATAATGTTATCAATATATGGATGCGTGTAGGTAGGTGGGTACCTACGTATATAGACACAATCTATGTAGGTAGGATGGGTGAAATGGTGGGTGGAATTTTTTAGGTAGGTCGGTAGATTGGTAGATAAGCAGCTAGCTAGCTAACTGGATGTTTTGATAAAGAGATCGGCATGCAGACAGAAATATAGACGTCATAGAGAACAATATACAGAGATCGACAAAGATGGATAAATAGATAATTGTTTTCTTCTTATGACAAGTGGGAATTTAAGTACGACGCAATCAACAAACACTGGTCATAGTTATCACTACTAAGGTGAAGAACGAACCACACTGCCAAGTTATAGGTATTTGACGTAGGTTTCCATGCTATCGGTATCAGGATTACAACTAAGAGTAAATAAGACATAGTACACATAAACAAGTTGCTAATATGCATATAGGGGTGGGGCGAGTGGGTTTGTACTATTTAATATCTTGTATTTTTTTTACATCGTACTAAACAATTATAGAGTAATGGTTAAACGTGTTGTGCTCTAAACATGGTATGATTTAACGTCACATAATAGGGATCTGATATTTAACGTCAAAGGCCTGTAGGTGGAGGTGGTGATATCTCCATGCAAAATGATTTGCAATTGCATCCCTTCCCTACAAAAAATATTGACTGCTGCCTAGCTGTTGATAATAAACATTGTATAATTTTCAATTTCTACAGCAGTGCCCGCTTCAAACGTTCCGGCAGACACACCTGGAAATTATATCACAAAGCGTGAGTTAATATTCTCATTTCACTGCATTGAAATATTACATATATATATATATATATATATATATATATATATATATATATATACAGTATACAGTCGTTAGGGACATCTCTAACACTGAGTGCTGACAGCGCCACGCTGCTTACTGACAAAGAAAAGATGCTTCAAAGATGGGCAGAGCACTTCAACAACAACCTCAATCAGCAGTCATCTATCATTGAGGAGGCAAATTCATCGACTGCAAAAAGTGAAAATCAGCATAACACTTGCTGATCCTCCAACGCTGACTGAAACTATGAAAGCAATTGACCCGCTGCTAGAAGACAAAGCACCTGGAGCAGATGCTATACCAGCAGAAATCAACAAAGCCGGAGTCTCGCACATGGCACAAAACTCTCTGAACTCTTCCAGTCAATGTGGACTCAGGGAACTATACTCCAGGAGTACAAGGATTCATCCATCGTATACTTATGAAAACGGAAGTGCAACATACAATCATACGACAACCATCGAGGTATCTCCTTGCTGCCAATAGCCGGCATAATCCTTGCCAGAATTCTGCCGAATTGTCTTGTGCATAACAGCAGTAACGAGCTCCCGTCAGAAAGTCAGTTTAACTTCAGGAATAGAAGAGGGACCATAGACATGGTTTTTGTAGCTCCTCGACTCCAGAGGAAATGCCATGGACAGAGCTCCAACCTGTACACAACATTCATCGATTTGTCAAATGCCTTTGACACAGTCAGCCGTGGAGGTCTTTGGAAGATACATGGCAAAATTTGGTTGCTGAGAGAAATTCATCGTGATGGTTCGGCAGTTTCATGATGGCATGCTCGCTTGAGTCGTGCACGACACAGTCATCTGAACCATCGCCAATCACCAAAGGAGTCAACCAAGGTTGTGTGTTGGCCCAACACCTCTTCAGTATGATGTTTTCTGTCATGTTTACTGTTGGATTCCGTGACTATGATATTGAGATCGACATCAGATTCTGGACTGACGGTAAGCTTTTCAATCTGAGGAGACTACAGCGAAGACAAAGTTACAGGAAGTGACCGTTCATGACGACTGTTCATTGAATGCCAAATCTGAGTCGGACATACAGCACAGTATGGACCATTTCTCTTCAGCTTTTGACACGTTAGGTCTCACAATCAGTATCAAGACGACAGAGGTGATGCACCAACCTGCACCAGGACAGCTTTACGTAAAGCCTACCATCATAGTACATCACCAAACCTCGTGGCAGTGGACAAGTTCACCTATCTCGGCAGCACACTGTCAATTGCAGTCCACATCAATAATGAAACCAACGCCAGAATTGGTAAGGTAAGTGTGTCCTTTTTCAGACTACATGCAAATGTGTGGGAGCTCAGAGGCATCAGTCTACAAATAAAACTTTAAAGTCTGCAAAGTGATTGTGTTGCCGACCCTGTTGCATGATTGCGAAACATGGACGGTGTACAGAGACATGCCAAGAAGCTGAACCAGTTTCATGTGGGCTATCAAACACTGAGATTCTCACGCGGGCAGGCATCAGAAGCATCTACACTTTGCTGATGAAATCACAGTTGCAATGGGCAGGCCACGTCACCAGGATGTCAGAAGAGTGACTACCAAACAATTCTTCTATGGCGAGCGGAAGGAGTGAAAGAGATTTTAGGATGATCAACATTGACCTTGAGTCTTGGGAAGATCTCACACAGGATCGCTCCACCTGACGGACTCTTTTCAACACTGAAGGTACAGACTTTGAACGGAGGAGAATTGCAGAGTCAGTGCGAGCAGCGTAAATCTCAAAACTGCAGCACGTCCTGTATTGATGAAGCAAACCCAAGCACCATCTCCTGTCAAGTGTGCCACAGAGCACAAATTGTACGATAGTACTAAAACTGATTCAAAGGTTAGTGAACAATTTGCTGCTAATGTATTTCAGATCTCAAAATAACCCAAAGCTCGCTTATCTTCTCTCTTTGGTAGCAATCATATGTTGTACCATGAACATACTCATCGCTTTATGCTGACCCGAACCTCAAAATTTAGTTAAAAAACAATCCAAGTGTACAACATATTTATAATAATGAAAAGTTAGTACTAAAATTTATCCTACCGTATGGGTGCAACTCACACCCAATGGTAATGATTTCAGGCGGGATTTAATCCAAACAAAAAGACGAGTGGTTCTAGTTTGTATCTAGCTTACAGGCAAACTTTGTTTT